>JAODAC010000004.1:3487681-3523565 GCA_027575185.1 Mimaenictus wilsoni | reverse complement strand
TAAACTGACTAGCCTGACTGCCTAAACTGACTAGCCTGACTGCCTAAACTGACTAGCCTGACTGCCTAAACTGACTAGCCTGACTGCCTAAACTGACTATTCTTAAATTAAAATAAACTAACCTAATCCTTAAAGTTTACGATAATTTATATCATTTTAAATTTCAGCACAAATCATATAGTCCGCGGCAATGACATAGATAACCTCACCGCACGCCTGGAGGAGTTGGACGCGACCATGGACGACAAGGAACGGCAACGACGCGAGGTATTCCTCTGCGAGAAGGAGAAAATCGGCGGCGACGTCGGCGACGATGACTTCGAGAAATTGGGTGACCTTGGTTCGGGCAACGGTGGCGTCGTTATCAAGGTGAAGCACAAGGCGACCGGCCTGATTATGGCCCGGAAGCTCATCCACCTGGAGGTGAAGCCGGCGATCAAGAAGCAGATTACGCGCGAGCTGAAGGTGCTCAACGAATGCAATTTTGCGCACATCGTCGGCTTCTACGCGGCATTCTACAGCGACGGCGAGATCAGCATCTGCATGGAGTACATGGATGCCGGCTCCCTGGACCTCATCCTCAAACGCGCCAAACTCATTCCGGAGCATATCCTCGCTAAGATCACGGCGGCGGTGCTCAAGGGGCTCAGCTATCTGCGCGACAAGCATTCGATTATGCATCGCGATGTTAAGCCGAGCAACATTCTGCTGAACAGCAGTGGCGATATTAAAATCTGCGATTTTGGGGTTTCGGGACAACTTATTGACTCAATGGCGAATTCTTTTGTTGGTACGAGGAGTTATATGTCGGTAAGTATTCCTTGCATTTTTAGTATAATTTTTGACATTGGTTTTTGATTAATCGATTTCTATAGGTTAACAAACCATATGTTGGATAGAGAATTAATTTGGGAACATTTTCATACATTTATAATAAAAATCCATAGAATATATCTCTTACATGAAAGAAAAGTGATTAGAAAAACTATTTGAAAACGTTCAGGCATGAAAATTAGATCATTAGTTTAAACAAAAATTGAATCAATTTTTTCGTCTATTTTTCTAGCCGGAAAGATTACAAGGAACACATTATTCAGTACAAAGTGACATATGGTCCTTGGGCCTCTCCCTCGTTGAGCTAGCGATTGGCATGTACCCCATCCCTCCACCAGACTCAAAGACGATAGAGGCGATCCTCCGCGGCAGGCCCGAGGAGGAATCCCCAAGTCACAAGAACGGCCCACGTCCAATGGCGATATTCGAGCTGCTCGACTACATCGTCAACGAACCGCCGCCGAAACTTCCAGCCGGCGTATTCTCGGGCGAATTCAAAGACTTTGTGGATCGCTGCTTAAAGAAGAACCCCGAGGAGAGGGCTGACCTTAAAACGTTAATGGTAATTCCAGAATTTATCAGGTTTCTTTTGAAATACTAAAATAATTTCTTTTTATTAAAATAGGATCATCCATGGATTCAAAAGGCAGAAAAGGAGGACGTGGACATTGCCGGCTGGGTCTGCAAGACCATGGACCTCACGCCGCCCAGCAAACACTAGACTATTAAATTGTTAGATTCATCTGCTGCAGAAGAAATATCCGATATAAGCACAAAACTATCTTTACCAATTAAGTGCAGCGCGAGAGGCTTGCAATTGAAACATGTTGCAACAGGGATGGGGAAGGGGAAAAGGTGGTTCATCGAGAGACTCGGTATTTGCCTTGAAATATGCTGAAGTGTGAATAAGTGATTAATGTCAACTTATTTTTCATCTAATAGTTAAGAAAAACAAAAAAAAAAAACGTCGACTAGGATACTGTGAGGTTACATAATTATTGATAAATTATTATATTCTCTTTATTCTAATGTATTTAGTGGTGTTTTATTTCCTCGTGTATGTCCTTATGTTACATCAAATTTCAAGACATAGAAGACCTTCAGTGCTACTTTTGCTATAGGATCCTGCCCCATGTTCGGTGAGACCCCAGGCCCTTTTTTGATAATTTTCTTGAAAGTTGTATTTTACTACCGCTTCGTTGAACCACATGGGGGTGCTAGGTACCCTTAACTTGTCAGAAACGGCGAGGTGTAATCCTATTTGAAGTTAAATTAACATTAAATTATTGTTTGTTTCCTGTACTAAGTTTTAAAAAAATATATTTTTTAATTGTCGTCTAAGGCAAATAATCAAAATTAAATAGACACAAACTTTTCAACAAGACAACATAAAAATATCTAAGTCATTCTGCAAAAAGTTATCTTTTTTCATCAATGCTTATCGAATTTCACAATCAGTAAATAATAACACCATACAACTTAAAGCTCTCCTGAAGTTCCCCTTAATTTTCCACCATAAACCATAGATAATGAAAACTACCAATGTCTTAATTTTTCTTATGTTTGGAATTTTCCATTTTAGTTCCATCTTAAATCATAAAGCTCGTACTTACCTAAAACAGTAAGAATTTAATTTTATTGCAAATAAAGAATTTCAAATAAAACAAATTAACGCAGTAAATAAGTAGACAACGTCCGCTAATAAAATATCTCGCATTGCATGATCATTCTAAAAGAATCTCAATGCAGAATTTCATTAAGAGAACCGGTACCACGTAGCGGCAAAATGCGGAACGAAAACGTGAAATTCAAAATTTGTTCTAAAATATTTTCTAATCTGCATGTTACAGAATGACAATCATTGTACGGATTGATTCCTCATTAAATATAGTTTATTTTGATACGAACAGTTACACATAAATGTTGGGTATTTATTGAGATATTTATCGGGTAAAAAAACGTCTTTTCCGAAAATGTCGAGTTTTAGGTTTTTCATTTTTTTCATATTTCTCGTATCGCTAGTATTATAAATCATGCACCAATTGATTCAGCGTGAAATTATCTTCAAACTCCTGGGACAGTTTTTCGTTTGATTACTTACAACTGATATAACTCATGAAAGTTGAGTCTAATATCGTCGTTGATTTCACTGACAACTTTCATGAGTCATAATATCGGTTCTAAGTAATCAAATGAAAAACTGTCCCAGGAGTTTGAAGATATTTTCAGGATGAATTGATTGGTGCAATACTGGTAATATGAAGAAAAAATGAAAAACCTAAAACTCGACATTTTCGGAAAAGACGTTTTTTTACATGATAAATATCTGAATAATTACCCAAAATTTAGGCGTAAGTGTGCATATGAAAACAAACTATATTTAATGAGGAATTGATCCGTACAACGATGGGCGTTCTGTAACATGCAGATTAGAAAATATTTTAGAACAAAGTTCGAATTTCATGCTTTAGTTTTGTATTTTACCGCTACGTGGTACCGGTCGGACCCGGTCCTCTTAAGCTCCTACTAATTGCAAGCAGCGCCATAAATTTCCACACGGCGTGTAGTCAAAGCTCTCGCGAAGTTTTCCTGAATTTCCCATCACCGTTTCTCGAGCTTTCCACACGCTCACTCAACACCAGAGTTTCAAGAAAACACGAACAAATCCTCATAGCGAATATCTAAAAGGTAACCATCCCTAGAAGGGCTGAAGGGACGAAGATAGTGCAACGGAAAAGCCGAGACGGCAGCTGGGAAAGTCGAAGGCGGCCGAGCTGAAAGGGACTGCGCTTGCTGACATAGTTTAGCCCCCCATTCGAACGTCGACCGATCGTTACCACGAAACAACTCAAAAAAAATTGCAAAAATATAGAGCGCACGTGCGAGATTCGATGCATACAGCTGTACAGAAACCGAGAAAAACGCAGCTTAGTCAACGTAGTTGTTAGTCATCGGTTTGAAATATTTTGCCGGAAAATTCACGCACGCTAGTTTTACGTAATCCTTCCAACAGACGTGTTGCTGCTCTGATTGAAGACCGCAAAGGTGAGTGAAAACCCCCGAAAAACTGCATATAAACAAAGAAAATTTTCTATTAATTGCAAAGACAAAATAAGAAAGAAATTAAAAGGTGTGGGATATCAATTCTTCTAAAATTTTCCTATTTTTTAGGCTGATTTAACAAAATTGATCCAGAGTGAAAGTGCCAACACATTGGGGGGTGGTTACGAGGGATTGTTATCGATTACTTCCTTGTCCAACGCCGCTCTACAATTTTCCTGGAACAGCACAGCACAAAATGTTTACTCTTTGGTACACGTATTTGTCGTGGAGGGAATACAGGTAATTACAATTAACTTCTATTTTAACACTTTATATTTATCAAACTTAAAAGGAAAAGAAACTTAAATAATGTGTATTGGGTTGTATACATTTGAACTCTCTTACTGTAAGAGTTTATGTTACTATAAATAAACTTGAGGTTAGGTTAAGGGCG
The DNA here is from genome assembly GCA_027575185.1 of Mimaenictus wilsoni. Classification (NCBI taxonomy): domain Eukaryota; kingdom Metazoa; phylum Arthropoda; class Insecta; order Coleoptera; family Staphylinidae; genus Mimaenictus; species Mimaenictus wilsoni. The sequence goes on along the minus strand of JAODAC010000004.1, from coordinate 3,519,235 downwards.
GGAAGATTTGTCGATAATTTTCTATGAAACTTTGTTCTGTTACCTTCGTTGATGATCGTTTAAGTTTGCGTCTGCCGAGCAAAATGTGTTCCGTTTCCATCCTGCTGTTGTATACGTCCACTGGCAGGATGCCAAATCAACAAGCAGTTATTTTCAGGACACATTTAATTTACACTCGACGACGCGTTCAAGCGTCTGCATCAGTCTGCCTGGAGATGTAATAGTGTTTAATAGAAAACTAACTATTGAGATTACAAGTCGAGATGCGGGAATAAATTCCTGTCAGACGGAATTTTAACACTGTTATTTTAATGCTGGAGACGTCAAATTCTTATATAATTGTTTATACGTCAAGTTTATAGGTTAATTTCTTATATCGCTGTTTATTGAGAGGTATAGGTTATTAGGGGTATATATTAGGGGTAGGGGTATAGGTTATTTTCGGGTCATTTCTACATTTTGTTTATTAGGTTATTGGCTATAATAAATGGATTTGGTAAAATTGTTTAAGGTTTAAGAATTATAATTTTGGTATGTGTAAGATATGCTTTAGAATGACACGGAAAGTTTAGGATGAGATTGATTAGGCTAGGTCATCTTTGCACCATCGCAATGTATTTTAAATGGGAACAATCAAACTATTTTTTGTCCATAACTTGGTCACATTACGAGGTATTTACTTGAAATATGTATTAACGCATTTCCTTTCCGATTCTACATCGAACCTTGAGAAAAGTGGCTGGGTATTTTATGTATTTCCAAAATCCAAAATTTGCATGTAGTTTATATGAGTTATTTTACGATGGCTTTTACGGTAGGATCACACGGGTAAAATTCTGAATATTTTTCATTGGGATCAAATTCTCCATATCTGTGAAATTTATTTAAAAATGGCTACGAAAAATAAAAATACGAAACGCAAACAATAAGGTCTCAAATCTTGTGAACGTGCTAATGAAATCCGTGTTTACAAAATCACGCAATGCTGGGGCTATACTTAATTAGCATTTATTAGTTTAGGATACAATAAATAGGAACCAAATGTCATAAAATCCCACTTCACCCATTCATCACATCAATTACTAAACAAACAAACTGATATTCAGCGCAACTGTAGAATTTCCCAAATTAGTAATTAATAAAATTCAAACCCACACGTGACAAATTTCCTGTTAATCTCATACAATATCATATTTGTTTACCTCAAAGTGTTTAAAAACATATCAGATTATGATTAATCTAGTTATAAAATGCCAAGGTGTACTGTAGCAAACTCGTAGAGGAGCAGATAGTAACGCCGGTGATACACAATAAGCAAATAAGGTTTAGTTACCAATAAACATTCTTCTCAGAAGACGAGGATGATAACAACAACAGATTCGCAACGACATGGTGGCGTTATCACCGTTGGTGTTTGATTACATTTGGTAACGCGTTGCCATGCTTGCACATTCCACACACTTCGTGCGTGCGTAATAACACGTTATTCGCCTGTAGACAACGCCCAATTCGAATGTTCTACTTCTAGGTAGAAATACGCCAATCGCAGTGCAGTACAATGTGGCTCAGCTAGTTTTGTACCCCTTCTGCATACGTGCCTTCCCACTATGCCTTCCTAGATGTTATTCGCTTTATGCGAATTCGGCACAATTTTATTGTTTCCGATAAACATTCAAACTGAATGCGTTTTGTAAACTCGGATTTTACGTCGTTTTCAACTAGCTTTCTTATTAGTTAATGGGATGATTAAGTCATTCAGCTCAGAATTAGGTTAGGTTGCTTTAGGTTGGAATGAAATAGGTCAGGTTGAGTAATGTTGGCTTAGGTTGGACTATGTTTTGGTTGGGTTAGGTTGGGTTAGTTTGAATTAAGGCCGATAAGGTTATTGGACATGAGCCATAGTTATAATGAATGAAGGGAGGATGTCTAGGAGAGCATTAGAAAGCAAGATGAGGGGGTGGTCTCCGATCGGAAGACCACGAAAAAGATGAACGGATGAAGTAACAGGGGACGCCAGGCAAGTTATCGGCAACACCGCCTGGAGAAGAGCTGTAATGGACAGTAGAGATGTCCAACTAAGCATCGGTGTCGATAAGTATCGATACCACTTGTCGATACTTATCGACTTTTATCGATACTTTAATTTTCGATACTTATCGATAGTATCGAATCGGATAGTATCGATACTTGGTGAAAAGTTGACATCCCTAATGGACAGGTATGAATGGAAGAGAAAACTTCCCCAAATCTTCTCGGAGGTCAAGGTTCGAACAGGACTGTAGAGTAGTTTGGAAGAAGACGTTGGATTGAGAATATGTTAGGTATAGTTAGGCTATGCTGTATTAGCCTAGGTTACTTTGGGTTAAGTAAAATTAGGAGAAGTTACGTTTAAATTACGTTAGGTTAAGTAAGATTACACTAAGTCAGGCCAAATGTAATATGAACCAAACTTGGGGTTGCAATTACATGTTATTTGTATAACCTGAGCTCAGAAGCAACATTTTCAAACACTGCCGAACCTGACCATACCTCTTGTACATTAACCCCTAACCTCATATTCTGTAATTTTAACAAAACTCATGATGTTGATCATGAAAAGCAAGCTAATTAATTATTTATCATCATCCACAAAATATTTATCAAGATTAGTTTTCATTTGTTCGACTTAAGTCTATCATTGTCTATTTAAATCAATTTGTGTTAGTTTTCCCAGCTCATAGAATGCTAACACGATCTTTGCCGTAAATATTTAGAAAACGATGCCCCAGGGCTTTTCTTTATTTTACATTGGTCTTCGCTTTATTTAAGTTTCCCGCGAACAGACAGCTTACTAAAAAACCTTGTGCAAATACAAATTTACTTACTTTATTTCATTACATTCTCTGTCATAGTGTTGCAAACCACTTCGCATCGTTTTTCCACGGGTATTTTTAGCCGCACGCAATTTCACAGATTTTCGCATTCGCCACCGATTTTCCACGTTGTGCGCGGTGGTAACCAGCCTGGACGACACATCGCGCTCATAAATAACAACCAAATCACAAACCGAATGCCGAAATAACACGCGATATGCCCTTGCATTTTCGAGGATGCAATAAAAATAAAATTGGTTTGTTCCAATGCAAGAAAGCTCTCATAAAACTTGAAAATATTGGTTTGAAAAATTGTTTTTATATTGCTAGTTATTCAATGACAATTGGTCAATTATATGACAATCAGTTGGGATTTAGATTACTGAAATGAATTTAATTGCAACAAGAGCGACAACAATCTTGCGTGTTGTGGATAGCAATAGCATATCCAATTATATTATTAAATTTCCCACAGTTGGTGAATATATGAACATCATCGTAAAGCACGTGGCACCAGCCACAGGCAGGCTTAAAATATGTATTAATAAATTTGAAGGAAGCGGCCGTGGCCCTGGCAAGTTATTCCAGTGATATTGATGTAATGCCCGGTGGCGTGTGGCATGATATCGTCGATGTGTGTTTCTTATTTTCCGAAAATAACGGTTGGGAATATCTCCAGACGAGCCACGTGCTTAATTCGTCGTTTTACGAGCAAATAAATCGATTCGGAACTTAATATTGTGAAAGAAACTATCCACTATGTACATTTCTTGTGAGTTTTCCAAGTTTTGTTAAAACTACAGTTTTTGGACCTCGAGAGTTTTTAGGTTATGGGAGTTTTGTATAATATGTATGGGATATGAAAGGAGAAGTGATGACTGATTAGGGAGAGATAGATTCAGATACATTATTTTGAGTTTGCTTAGATTAGGATTGAAAATGATCAATTAGCGCATAAGGCAGTTTATTGTCGGATCGATTAAGCTGTGTTATGTTAGAAAATGATGAATTTGATGTTAGGTTATAGAAATTTGACTTTGAATAGGTTAAATGTGTATGAATTCGGCTAGGTGTGAAAATAATCCGAAGATGAGGTTAGGAGTTAAGGTACTAGAAGTGCGACCAGGTAAACTGAGTTTGAAAATGTTGCTTTTGAGGTTAGGTTATACAAGTACTAGTTAGATTAAGTGAGATTTGAAAATGCCGAATATGACATTACATTATTTCCTGCAATTTTCGTTATTTCCTGCAAATTTTGATAATCTGAGAGCTGCTTCCGCGGAGGTCGTCTTGTATACTGAAATACCTCCGATGGACGTTCGTCTTTTGGTGGTTATTTTGGAAGGTTATTTCTATAAGCCTTAAGAGACATCATTAAGCTATATGACTAATAATTAGGCTAGGTAAGGTTTGAAAATAATGCATTTGATGTTTACAAACGCTTTTTGAAGCTAAGTTAGGTTAGGTTACTGTGATTGTGATAGGTGAGGTTTAAAAATGATCAATTTATAGTTAAATGAAAGTTCTAGTAGCGTATGAAAAGATAATTTGAGTTTAGGGTAGGTTACAGGAGGTTACATCAGTTTTGAACCTGATGAATTTGTGGTTTTAGTTTACCAGAGAACATTAGATATAGTTTAGTAAAAAAATAAGGTTATTAATTAATGAAATTAAAGTTTCATTGGAACAGAGAACATTAGATAGAATTACACCTGTCCTGGCATTGTTTTACACCAGCGTACAGTTGAACAAACAAAAATATAAAAAGGCACGTTGCAAATTTTGACGAATACAGGTTCCAGGAAGTGCAGGTGTTTCAATGAAATATATCATCTGTAAACTAAACATTTCAAGATTCAATTCGTCTTCAATTTCGTTCAAGCAAATGTTTCCCCGTAACAATAAGATTAAGTAGAAAAATGTCACGAATATTGTAAATTGATTAAAAAGTAAAAACTACTTACAAACCATAGCTTTTCCATTATTAATTTAGTTAGTTTATCTAACTAATCTTTGCCATATTTTTTTGTAAATTAAAAACTAGATTTGCAAAATACAGAAGATAGAAAAAGAATTATCTACCATGAATTTCCTACGGAATTAATAATTTCTTTGCCTGCCATTATAAACAAAACATCTCTAGCCAAAAAAAACTGAAAGAATTGCTGTAATCATTTGAATATATGTAAACGCGTATGTAAAACGTAAAAGACGCGAGACAAATGAAAATAACCGCCACAGAATGTTGGTCTCGGTGCTGAGATTCCGCTTTGGAGTTGACTTAAGCTTGAAATTCACGAGATAGACGAACTATTTTCGTTTTCCCAGGGACAGCGCCAAACATTTCCGAGATCTACGACTAGCGTGTGGAGAATCTAATTCCTAGAGGTGAAACGCTCTTGTTGCTTCTTAGCTTCTTAATTATGCTAAAAACAGCAACTAACAATCTACTCAGAAGTACGAAGCACGAAGTATGAAGGAAGGAGCCAAAGACACAAATGTCTTCTGTTTATTCTAAGTTTATTCTAATGTTGGATTCGTTCCTGGACGCCACGCGCAATGGAAAATGAATAACGGGTGGACGTTTAGGTTGGACGGTGAAAAGCTCGAAATAATCTAATTTTAAGCGGACTTGCTACGTGTTAAATTAGACTTGGCGGTTAGGGTTAGCGACTCCATGACTTTGAGAGTGACTTGAGTCATTACATTCAACGTTTTCCAAACTGTGGGACGCGAAGACAAGGCAAATGGTGAATTTTAGGTTTTGTGTATTTGGTGAATATGGAGAAGGGGTCATCTGCAGACTCTTGGGATATGGAGCGGTGCATATAGGAGACAGGTTTCCAAACGGGGAGGCGAGCCTCCCAAGGGATCATCATTACCTGACTAGTTTAAGGAGAGGCGCGAAGTTTTAGGAGGGGAGGGGGCTCCTTGGAACATTACAGAGGACATGTATGGCATTATATTATCATAAAAATTGAAAGGTCCGAAGAAAATATGTTTAAACATGGCGCCGCCAAAAATGTGTGATAAAAAGGAGCCGTAGCTATAAAAAGGTTGGAAACCTCCGTATTAGGACGTTATTGGGTATGGGGAGTCCCCTTTCGAACATTATCAGATTACCAGACATTTTCCAGACATAGAAGGTCCCACTTGAAACAATACCGATGATGCAGGGGCTCTTCTTAAGAAAACACAAAATCACAAAATTCAAAAATTGAAAAAATGAAAGAAAAAAGTGTAAAGGGATCGCCTAAACAAATTTCCTAATAAGGATGTGCTTAAAAATTTGGAAACCGCTGCATCAATTTTTGCTTACAGATTGAGATACTTTACTGGGATTACAAATTTTGAAAATATTGAGGAATTTTACAAAATTAAAGTTGACACTGATAAGTATCTTTTGACTAAGATACTTAAGTACCTTTATCAAGATAGCACAATTTGAGGAATTATTACTAAGTTATCTGTGTTTATTTATATATCGTTTATTTTTCATTTTAATTTTATATATTTCTTTTCTCTTTTTTTTCTTTAGCCCCACATTATGTGCCAAATTAAACCCAAATTGTCCCTATAAAGCAAACGAGGCTTCTTCCAAACTTCCTGCTTCCCCTATAACACCTACGACTTTAAGTAAACCGGTTCCGACCCCAGCTAAATTTACCCCCACTCCGTCCCCGGCACGTGCACCATCACCGGTTCCACCCCCGTCGAGGATACCCGTGATAGAACCACCTAAAGCGAGAGCACCTTCAACTCCTGGTACACCTGGTACACCCACATCACCATTGCCCAAGTCATCTTCGCCGGCGGTTAGCCCGCAGCCTCCCAAGTCGCCAACGCCTGGTGTTGGAGGGTTGCAGCCGGTAAAACCGCCGCGGTCGCCGTCCCCACACCCCATGAATACGGATGCCTTTGAGAGCATTGACTTTGAAGACGGGGATGACGAGGAGGAGAGTGAACCTGAGGATGAGAACTCTGTCATTGCTAATGCTCCTTGGTCTATGCCGAAGAAGGCGTCGCCTTCACCAGTGCCCAGCCCAAAGGCGGTTAGTCCGGTGCCTCCATCGATGGTAGGGGGTAGAGGTGGCAAAGGGGTAGGGGCTACTGCTGCTGCATTTCTTCAGGAAGAAATTGGTGCTCAGAGAAAGCAAACAAGGTAGCTAATGTCTGGTTTGAAAGCTAACCTTACTAAAAGATAATTTAAAAAAATAACTTGAGAGCATTTTCAGGAAAATATTAATTACTCTGGTTGAATTAATATAATTAATTGTGAATTGTCAACTAACTTAACCTAATTGAATCTTATCTCAACCAAAATATTCATATGTTATGCATAATAGTATAAGGTCTTTTTAGGAAAGATTCATTTTAGAATCCAAATTTTCAAAGCCTAATTCCTCCTATATTTAAATTCACTATCTTTTGGATTAGATTAAATATTGTTTTTTAAGAGATTTTTTTGTTAAGTTAAATTGACTAAAATAATTATTCTAATTGAGACGATTGTTTCCTTTATATAATTTTAAAATGTTATAAATTAAATAATATATCACTCGATTTTGTTCTTCAAAGAGAACACTGAAATATATATCAATTGATTAAAATTTAATTTTGTGTTTCGAATTTTGGAAATGCAATACAACTACACATTTTCCACGAAGAACTAAAAAGAACAATATTGTAAAAGATGATATCGTGCACGAATGCTACTAAGGTATAAATGATATCATCAGAAAGATGGTGTTCTCAGAAGTAGATTGACACTATGTTTATGACATACTCTTTCGGATTTTCCTTTTGAGGACCATTTTAATTAATTAGTTCTAATAATTTAATAATATGTCAGCAAATAAATGCAAGACCGTCAATTTGTACTAACAAGCTATACAAAATGTGTTCAGTGCCATCTGAAATAGGTCGTAGATACGAAAAATCTCCAGATATGTAAAGTTCTGATAGCTGAAAGTCATTTTATAGTAATTAAAGTAGTGTTTCCCACCACTATCAATAATTGGCGCCAAATTATAGACCCTGCTGAATTAATGCAAATGATAAAAATGATGCAAAATTTAGTACCTTTTAACAGATATTAGTTCTAAGAACCTATAAATTTTACATTCATTTTAACAAAATGTCTGAAGCGCCGGTTACATTAACAGCGTGGCTTGGCATCACTTTTGTCTAGACTTGTCTGACCAATGCGTTTAAAAGATGCTGAAGAGACTCGAAGAAGAAACCTATCTCCTCTTAAGTTCATTAGAGAATGTGCATTCTCTTGAGAAATTGTCGAACACATCTTCTTCAACTGCCGTACTTGGGATACGCTTAAAGATTTCAACATGAGACTTTCTGATACACCCAAATAGGCAGTCCTGAAGGAGGATAATACACTCAGGAGGACATGGGTTGAGCAAAAACCGATCTGAGCAAGCTCCCAATCTGATTTTTTTTTGAAAGAACCACTTGTTCCGGTTAGCATGCCGCCAATACATTGGTCAGACAAGGCTAGGCATACGAGTAAAGACGAATAACAACTGGATATCAGTCACTGTGCAACTCCCGGTTATTTCATTATTCTTATTCCCTGTTTATTATAACCCTGTTACCTTGTTTAACTTGTTAAAGCAGTTTTTAAACCATTTAGAAATTAATTTCAGGGAGAAATCAATGAAACCTAACCGTAAATGCACTATCCTTCATTATTTTAACTTCAAATTAACGGAAAAGTTAAGTAATCACGTAATGAACATATATGCTCATTGTTAGATGCAACATAATATATATTATCTTATGACATTTTTTAATTTTCAACATTGATAAGTAATTAACAAATAGAATTATTTAAGTGACTTTAAATTAGTCAGGTCGTTCAAACCCTCTGAAGTTAATCCAACTCTTATCTGCCTCTCATTATTAATTATGTCAAGTTGCCACTTTTATGCTGATTTTTTGGCGTGAATTTAATCAATTCACAAATTCTAAGCAATAAATGATTTAAGTACTTGTCTGAATCGATGCTCATCATCATCGTACAATCGCCTAGCATCAAAGTCAAGGTCGAAGTCATATTCCATAAATTCGCGATGTACGTGCACATGACTAACGTCACGTATGCACGCGTTCCTCCTGTGCCTGTGCAATATCATGCCAACGGAAAAACGCCAATGTTGGCATTTTTATGTGCCTGCAAACAATTAACAGGTTGGCAATTTGCTTAACTCATTCACGGCACAGAAGCACCGAGTATGACTTATTTCTAAAACATGCACAATACTCACATTATGAACAATACTACTTATTTCTACTAGTATGCCTGCTCTACATATCTACAATAACTCGTAAATACAATAGTTTTAAAGATTGCAAAAATATTTTAAACATATTACAAAACTCGTTAAAAATGGAAATAAAAGAACACTTTCAAGTTTATAGTCAAGCAATCTCAAGGATAGTGATGCACGATAAATATACGTGAAAAGAGGATGTAATCAGAGGGTAACAAAATGTTTGAAGCCATAAAAGTGAATCAAAGGGACGGTAAGTACTTCCGAAGCGCATGCAATCATGTTTCAAGGTCGCTGATTAGTCATCGGATGTGTCGCACCACTTGCCAACATCATATATCTTGTCTACCGGAGTCACAAATCATAATATAAATTAAACGCATCGGAATGATGGGATGGTGTGACCAAGCGACAATGCAAAGTGTTCAAACCACATACAGTCGGAGAGACGGACGTAGACTGCGTCTAGCTGCCAAGATGGTGGTTAAGTGAATATTAAGTAACGTATTGCATGTGGGTTGAGGCGAGGCTTAATTGAGGCATTTGTCAGGCAGTCTTAATCAAATTGGAAGTTTATGAAACATGTCCTGTTTGTATGTATATTCGGTGAAAAGACTAAAAGTAAAAGTGAAGGTTGATGAAAGGTGGTGGCAAGAGAGAGGACGAATCGATAGTTTTTCGGTTAAATGTGGATTAGTTGTTACTTTTAAGGTTAACATTGTAGGGTAGTGGGTTGATAATAACCCAAAATGTCCTCAGGGATCATTATTTTGAAGTGTATGACTCAAAAGTGCGAGCAGGTTCATTTAATCGTAGTATGAACAAATTTAGACGGTTGAAATTCATTTTGGTGTTCATAAAATCATTCCCAATGAAACCTAGCTTAACCTCACTTAACCTAGCTTAACCTAACTTAACCTAACGAAATTTAACCTAATCTAATCTTAGTTAATATGATTTAATTTAACATTAGGTAATTTATACTAGGTCATTTTTAAGATACTTTCGTTAAAAGCCTGAGATCCGGTTGGAAGGACCATGAACCGTTTGAAAGGGTGCGTGGAAGTTAGTTTAATCGTAGTATGAGCAAATTTAGACGGTTGAAATTCATTTTGGTGTTCATAAAATCATTCCCAATGAAATCTAGCTTAACCTCGCTTAACCTAGCTTAACCTAACTTAACCTAATGAAACTCAACCTTATCTAATCTTACTTAATATGATTTAATTTAACATTAGGTAATTTATACTAGGTCATTATTAAGAACCTTTCGTTAAAAGCCTGAGATCCGGTTGGAAGGACCATGAAGCGTTTGAAAGAGTGCGTGGAAGTTCATTTAATCGTAGTATGAGCACATTTAGACGGTTGAAATTCATTTTGGTGTCCATAAAATCATTTCCAATGAAATCTAGCTTAACCTAGCTTAACCTAACTTAACCTAACAAAACTTAATGTAATCTAATTTTACTTAATATGATTTAATTTAACATTAGGTAATTTATACTAGGTCATTTTAAGATACTTTCGTTAAAAGCCTGAGATCCGGTTGGAAGGACCATGAACCGTTTGAAAGGGTGCGTGAAAGTTAATTTAATCGTAGTACGAGCACATTTAGACGGTTGAAATTCATTTTGGTGTTCATAAAATCATTCCCAATGAAACCTAGTTTAACCTCGCTTAACCTAGCTTAACCTAACTTAACCTAATGAAACTTAACCTAATCTAATCTTACTTAACGTGATTTAATTTAATATTAGATAATTTAACTCAACTTTACTTAACTTTATGACCTAGCCAAACCTAACCTAATTGAACCTAGCTTAACTTAACCCATTTTAACCTAGCTTAAACCAACATAGCCTAACGAAATGCAACCTAAGTACTTCTTACTTCTAATCAAATCAAACCTAAAAAATGATAGTCTTACATAATCACCGCAATGTACCCCACATAAAAATTACAAAAATGAAAAATGTAGTACGTGATTTCCTCCACATGATGCAATTGTTCACACAATTACCGAGTAATATCATCGATGATAAGGAACGAATTAGCGAAATTTCGCGAATTGCAAGTGCACTCTCGTTTCTCTATAATGCCGATACGGCGATAAGATAATTATTTGCTTGTTGTCCCCTCGACAAATGCGGCGTTTGTCGTACACATACACTTATTACGATAAAATCCGAATTCCATTATTCCACAGCTTGTAAAATTAAGCGCTTTTGGTTTTTTTTTCTCTGTTGGCATTGCGTCCGCATGTTTTTGCAAACTTTTATGTAACATTTACGTCCGCCACTTTACGCTTGATGCTCGCGAGTCAAAATCGCATAAAAATGGATTTTTTCAAAGTCACTTTACGAATGACACAATATGCTAGGACGCGACAGACAGGACGTTTGCCTGCCACGTTGGCATTAAAAATTTTCCATTTTTTCCTGCTGTGGCGTGCGTATGGTGTGAAGGCGTGTGGCATACATAGTTCATATTTTTTTCTGTGCCAAGTTCAAAAAGCTCGTCCGCTCGGGTTTCATTCACTCACAGCAAGCAACTTAGCAGAAAGAATTGCGTAATAGAATTGGCAAAGTTGGCAAAATTAAATAAAATGACGAGAAATTGAAATAAGAAGTTTAGTTAATGATAGTTAGAATATGAAAAGTGTTGGGAATACGTTGGAAGGAAGGTTGAATGACATATGTCGTTATTTCGGTAGTGAAGGAAATTAATGATGTAGAAAATGGTTGAATAGTAGATAAAATCTGATCTGGCATAGAAAATTTGAGATAATAAAATGTAACTTACAATCTATGTAACCTATGTATTCTGACAATACTTAATTTCAAAACAATCGAGATTCTCCAAAATTGTAACTGGTCTAACAGGGTAGATCGCTTGATCGATACATAATCCATATGATGAATTAAAACTTTTCTAGATTCTTGCTAGGACATTAAGAGCCGAATGAGGTGATAATGTCAGAAAAGGCCCTAAAAAGGTACAGATTGGTCGTCGATTAAAAGTACGCGAACTGTTTTCTAAAGTCATGAATAATCTATGTGGTTGCTAATTGTTCCAAATCGAATTATTGATATTTTCTATATCGGACTATTTATTTCTGAAGTTACCCTTGCGAAAAGTTTGAGATCCGGTTCGAAGCACTACCAAAAGTTTGTAGCAGTTTATCCGTAGTTTTGATAGTGAACTAGTGGACATGACTAAGAAGCTTCGCCCTTCCTAACAATCGTCCAAAATCGTTTTATTATTTTTATTTTCTTGGACTTGGTATTTTTGAGATTGCCCTCACAAAAAGTTTAGGATCTGGGGCGAAGGACCATGAAAAGTTAGGTGGAATTAGTACTCGAATGCTCTAATTTTAGTAGAGGACATGTGTATGAAGTTTCGGCCTTGCTAACAATCGTCAAAAAACGTATTATTGTATTTGTTTCTGTGAGATACTAGGTCATTTTTAAGATACTCTCGTTAAAAGCTTAAAATCTGGTTGGAAGGACCATGAAACGTTTGAAAGAGCGCATGTTACAGTAGCCTCACCTCTCCAAACAATCGTCCAAAATCGAAAATTTTGGTTTGATTGGTCGAATTAGAGACAAGTACTACGGATTAAAAGAAGAATTCAGGTTGGGGTACGTCGGGCTTTAGAAGTTACTCACGTTAAATGTTTGAGATCCGGTTTTGAAGACTAGATATCTGATTGTTCCTAGTTTTGGTAGTGATAATGAGTGGGCACGAGTAAAACACTTCGGCCTTCTTAACAAGAGTCGGATTATTGCTTTTTCGGACTTTTTATGTCGAACTAGAAATTTTTGAAGTTATCCTTGTCAAAAATATGGGACTCGGTTTTAAGGACCTAAGAAGTCTAAGTACTCGATTGTACCAAGTTTTGGTGAACATAATGCAATGAGTGTAAGTTTTTTAGTTATCTAATTTCTCAGGTCCATATCAGGTTCGAGTCTGGTAAACTAACTAAAGCCTGATGAATTACAAAGAAAGACTGTGGGAGCTACCAAGCTTGTGCACCCATTGCTTTACTGCTTGTACGTAAGGAAAAAGCTTTGAATCCGGTTCGGAGGACCAAATTTTAAAAGGCTAGGACCTGACTGTGCCTAGTTTTGTGGAATATTATGAGAATATTATAAGGTTTTTTAGTTGTTTATTTTCACGGTTCAACATCAGGTTCGAGTATGATAAATTAAAGCCAGAAGTGTCGCAAGCAAAAAAACACCAGACAGGTGCACTAGATTTTTACCGAGTAAGCATGAATGAAAATCCCTAAATACTCTAAATTCTAAAATAACATTAAAAATTATGAATCAATCATAGCATAACCCAGTATATTAACCCAACAATTTATAACTTAACCTTTACTTCCACAAAAGTCTGAATTTAAAAAAAAATCCAGATGACATAACCTATAAAAGCCACATTTAACTAGAAATTGAAAGTTGAGGAATTTGTTACTTTGTAAATCTTATTATGTTTTCAATGCCAGAAATGGTATTTTTCAGGTTACTGTCATAAAAAGTTTGGGATCTGATTCGAAAAACGACGAAAAGTTGAATTGTTGTTTAATTTCACTCGTTTATGCCTGGTTTTAGTCTGGTAAATTTACAAAAGCCTGGCGCGTCGCAGCAAAAGTCAAAAGTCTGTGGGTACCAAACAGGTGCACTTAGTAAAGATTGACCGAATAATACGGAACACCTTCTGGTCATAAAATCTTGTACAAATCTCTAAAAAAATCAATCATAACGTAACATAGTATAATACCTTAATAATTACATTAAATTTAGATGGCACAACCTATAAAAGTCATATTTAATCAAAAATATAAATTTAGGCAGTTGTTAATTTGTTAAATAAGTAAATAGTATTTCTGTATTACTATATTTGCCATATAACTCCATTAAACATAACCTATCCTAACTTAAATTACACGAAAATGACGCTAATGCTGGTTGAAAATAGCAAATGAAAAAATGCAAGTGAAAAACGTGCACAGCGAATTCGCAATTGTGAGAACGGTCATTCGAAGCAATCATGTTTTCCATGCGGTCATAAATTAGTAATTTTATTATCGCGTTTTCTGACGCAGTACACTTTTAATTTAACTATTGAGTCGCATTTTTATGCATTACTTTCGGTGTCTGTGACTAATGCCAAATGCAATTTTATGCATTAATGCTAATATTTATAAATGTGCCACATTCTCCTAACGTTTATTTGTATTCTTACAATTTTACAATCTTCACTTTTATTAAATTCAACACGCCGATTCGCGTTACATTTCATCCGGACTTTGACAACGAGTTTGTCTATGTATTCTGACCAGAACCTGACAAGAACGTCTAAATATTTAGTCTGATCATAGCTCTCTGATATCTTTTAACACACATAAGAGATAAGAACGCATTGTTCAAGTTACACAGTCGCACTACTAGAGTTACGAATGCAGAAACAATGCATACACAATACTTTATTACAATCGACTCCTACACAGAATGTCACCGTATACCAATATCACAGTTAAAAAGGTCGCAATCAGTGAGTATAGAGAAATTCATTCGATTTTTTCACACAGACTCGTATGCTTGGCAACCGATGAGCGAAAACTTTTGGCCTGTTACACAATCGCGAAAAATTGGCACAAAAACGCCAAATTCACAGCCAAACAACAGTTGCTCGGCCTCTGTGTGTTGGTCGTGGAGGAGGTTGTGGCTGTCGATGGAGATGCTTCAGAGGTGGGGGTTGAAAGTGGTGGCAGTGTTGACGGTGGTAGGGTAGGTCCTGTGCCGCCGCCAGCCGGCTGCATCTCGTGCACGGGCAGGCGCCACAGTTTCGGGCGCATGCGCAATGCTAATTTTGGCCGGGCGGCGGCGATGGCCCGGGAGGGGAGGTCGGCATACAAGCGGCGCGATCGCGCATCGCCAGGCTCACATTCAGTTCACACCTCACCGAGAGAGTGGTGTCCCTTACTGATTCGATTTGACACGCAATTTGCCAAAAAGGTGAGACCAAATCAGTTCCCCTAAGAAAAAAATAAAAATAAAGACGCACCACATACCCCTTCAATATATTCCCAAACCTGATCAAAACCTTTAACCCCTTAAACTTGCAGCATTCAAATAAAAGACAATCCTTGAGACTTGGCTTAAACCCTCCTTAATCCCACGTAATCCACCAGCAAATTCATCGATTCATCAAACTAGCGCTTAGCGACTAGACAATCTTAGACTAGCGACTGTAGTGGCAATAGTTCTTCCTCTTTAAAGTTTAATTTTTTTTGGTTTAAAATATAAAAAAAAATTGGTTTAAAATATCTTGGTTTCGTTAAAAAATTGTTTTTTGGTTAAAATTTTTGTGTTCCTTTGTTTTTTTCTGGACAAACGTGAGTATTTTTTTTATTTATTTTTTAAATTTTAATGAAAAGTGCTGTGGAAAGCAGACCATTCTGTCTTTATCACTCATATGAGCTGGGACCTAAAGGGTCCTCTCAGGGGGAAGCTGACAAAGCAGAAACCCTTAAATGTAAAACACAGCAACTGTCTATCTTTATCGTCGGGGGCATTTACATTCCAATGGAGTTTAACGAGTTTCGACGAGTTCCAGTTTAAGAGGAAGTGAGATAGGTGAAATTTCGGGCATTGATCGACTTTGCACCCCTTCGCACGTCCTTGGCAGCTCCCTCAAAGCCAATGCCACGGGATCCATAATACTGAAAAGTTTCCGCGTTTGCGCAGCAGCAAGTTACATCACGGTTACGTAACCTACAGTGTGTTCTCGGAAAAGCTAAAATTGCATTTCTACATTCCGTCTGTTTCTTTAAGTATTTCTCAAGTTGCAATTTTTGACATCGTTATTCATTAACATCTCTATTACGTATTAAATCTTTAATTCAGGAACATCTTTATTGATCTTGAGTTAATCAGACTTTAAATATTCGAATTGCTATTTGGAAATTCAGTCTAATTGCATTTAAATAATTTAACAACTTATTGAAGGCAAGTTCAGATCTGTAGAGATGTAACGGGTCATTGAATTTTTCATTTTTCAATCCGTTAGGGTGCAGCCTTAGGTAATACACGCAAAAAGAGCACAATCAGCAATCATTTCATTTAAGCTTCGTTAAACGGGAGCGTTTTGTTTCGCGCACAATTGGCGCTCTCGTTCAACTCTGTATTTTTTTTTCTTCAATTAACATTGATTGCGCTCGTGTATGAATCGTGAGTCATGTGTACGAGTATGGATTTCGAGCTGAATTGCAGTCGGATTTCACGATGATATAAATTGTACTTTGTAAGAGTGTTGTTTAGTAAGAGTGTCTCCTAAAGGTTTTCCCAAAGTTTGCTAAAGTTTGCTTAGTCTTTTTTTATGTTGATCCGTGGTGTCAACTTTGTCAACTTTGGACGGCGCAAATTCTCACATACAATTTTACGCAACGTACTAAAGTGAGTATTATTTGCATTCAACAAATATTTAGTTAGAAATAAATATAGAAATATCAGACTTAAAGACTTGTGTGCTAGATGTTTAGTTATAGTTTTATGAGCAAGTTTTAAAGATTATTAATCTAATCTGCTAATTTTTCATTTCTTATTAGATAAGAATTGTTTGTTCTTTCAAACAAACAAAAATATTGATAATATGTTGAATTGATACTAATTGTAAATTAAGCTTTTTTTACAATAGTTATGGTGATATTCTTCCATAATTTGCAATATTAGTTAATAATTCACGAAGGAATCGTTTTTCATTGTTTAGCGTTGTTCACATTGCGTTTAATTCAAAATTAACGGGATTTTATGGCGATGGAGGCAAATGATTAAAGTATACTTATTTACTATTAAGTTCCAAGATAATTTCTATCAAAACACCTGGATTATATGAACCCCCGTTTATTTCAGTGCTATTTATTACTTTATATTTTCACTGTAACAACTTTTACTTTTTAATCAAGTTTAAACTAGAAAAATTGTTAGGAAAACACAAAAATCTTTCATAAATTTTATTTGAGTGAAAAGTATACTTATTTATGCATAGTATAATCGGTCATATAGATAAGTATTTTATATCGAACTGATTATATTCACGATTTTTGATAATAGTTTGAAGGTTTTCGTATCCTCAGGAAAGCAATTTAAAAGTTTGGTCTATGAAATGTAGTTATATTTAACTAGGTACAGGCATATCATTGGTATCATTTTAAAGATAATTTAATTGGTTATCATGTAATGCTTGAGAGAATGTGATAACTTTTCTAGAATAAAAGTTATAAGTTGTAAAACAAAACACTTCACTCCCAGTCACACTTTGTTCAACAATTTATTGAATTTTAAATTGTTATAACAAATGATTAAAGCGAGTTTACTGGCAATGTACAGATAGTTGATAGAATAATACGTTGATGATTTGAAGAATCGGTTGTAGTGCCATTACTGTCTTTATCTTTCTTTCACTGAAACTTCTTCTTTTGCTTTTTAATGAACTTTAAACTGAAAAATTGCTTAGGAATACTGCAAAATCATACATAAATTTCCGTTTAGTGTACCTATTTACGTATTTAGGTATTTTGTTTAGAACCAACTATATCGACTGTTTTGTTAATAATATTTTGATGCCAACGGTTTTCTTCAGAAAGTAACTTGAAAGTTTGGAGTATGAAACGAGGGTATATATAATCAAGTACAGGCATATAATTCATATCATTTTGAAGAGGATTTCATTGGACATCTTGTAATGCTTGATAAAATCTTAAAACTTTACTAGAATGAAAGTTATAAGGCATTAATCTCAACGAAGTCATTTATTCACAATGCTTTGACAAAGTGTTTCACAGGGTTTCCTGAACTTTAAATTGTTATAACTGAGGAACTGATAATGATTTCTTGAATTTATATAGTAATTTGACTTTAAATGAATACAATTTTAATTATCAACTTCAATTAAAACATTTTTATTTCAAGTATTCATGCGATTTTTGCACTTTTAATTTTATTCCAGAATTTTTTTTTTTACTAAAAAAATCAAAGACATATGAATGTATTTATGGATATTTTAAATATGTTATAAAAGAGAATTTAATTATGAATCTAGAATTGAATTATGCCAGATACATGTATATAGCTTTTCTAGAAAGGAAGTAATCGATTAAACAATATCACATTATTTATTTCTAACGTTTTTCTTCAAATGAGGATCATTTATAGAACTTTGTCTGAAATGCAGATTAAGTAGGGTTTAATCTAAAGAAAATATAGCAATTTTATAGCAATTAGTCTTATATTAACTATAAATATTTTACTGATTGTCAGTTAAAGTACCGTTTGATTTATTAACTAAAATCTTTCTTTGCAAATTTGACCTGATAAGTTTGCATTAAAAAAGTAGGTTATAGTTAATTAATTTCATAGATATCATTACTATCAATTCAAAGTTAATCTAATTGTAATTCTTCTAAAATTAGAACTTTATAGCTTTTCCAGAACAAAAGTTATGAGCAATTAAAAATTAATCATTTACATGAATCCCCTCTTCCGTTTTATTCGTACATTTATAAAAACTAGAATTATTTTTATCGTTCTATCAGATATTAATTTTAATATAAAGAGGCATTATTTACAATTCTATTAATTATGAAAATTTTATGAGTAATTATCAGATAAAGAACTGTTTAATGAACGAAATCATTTCAAAATCGATTTCTAGCGTTGTAGCGTTTATACCTCCAAGTAAAAGTTTTATGACATTTACTCGAATATCGCGTTCACATTCACATGCATGTTTGCGTTCATGTGTACGTTCATGTGTACGTTCATGTTCAGCCGTACATGTGTTAGGGGGTGTTAGGGGGTTAGGAGGGGTTTGCGCCGGGTTCATCAGAGGATGGTTCGAATTGATAGGCATATCCATAACTCGCAAGTCGGCTGACAGCTGTAGGCGCGGTGGTGGTGAATGCGCCGGGCAGCACGCATCGATCCGGTCGCCCATCCCCAGGGCACACTCGCCCAACCTACCCTACCCTTGCCGCCTTCAACCACCTCTACTGCCTCTATCGCCCCCACCCCGCCCCGCCAGTGGGTGTCGGTCGCATCCCCAAGCGACGACAGCGCCACCCCCCGTTCGAAGTGTGCATAGACAAAGAGCACACACAACGCTGCCTGCCCTCAGTCCACTGCTGCAGACAGAGCCGGCTGCTACCGAGACAGAGAGAGAGCGATCTCTCTCCTCTGCTTTAGCATCATCGCTCTTGCATCTCGCGCAAGGGCGGCGTCCCTACCGCCTCCCTCTTTGCAAAATCGCGCAACAGTAGCAGCAGCCGCCGCCGTCGACGAACTGCCACAGCCCCTGCAGTCGCACCTTCACCATCCGCACCACCACCACACGGCGTGTAATTAGTCCGTAGTTGTCCCCCAAGTACAGTAGTGTGTAGTCCCGATTCGACAAACAGGAAAACCTCTAGTTCACTAAGCGTAGTGTACAAAAAAAACGTAGTGCTGTTTACCATTAGAAAATAGTGTCGCAAATTGACGAAATTTGCGTGGAAAATCGGCTGGGAATTTTTCACTTTTTCAAATTTTTGACTTGCTCATTCATACTTTCACATTTTCACACACACACACACAATTTTCACTTAAATATCTCACATCAAACCTCGCGTGCGCACAACGACAACAAAAAGAGTCGATATTTTGATACGCTTTAACTTAGGAAGTTTTACTAAACTACAACAACAACAAAAAAACGAAAGCAAAAGCAAAACAAGGACCAGGCAATCATTTTGTACATATTGTACACTGTTTTACACTGTTTTTTCGTGCATCTGTGAAACAACGACGTTTGTAACATAAAACATGGGCGGATGTGCATCCAAGGACGGCAATGGCAAGAAGGCCGCTAAAGAGGAGGAAACCGGGTAAATTACGAACTTTTCGCTCATTTTTTTTCTTGCTTATTTGGGGTTTTATTCTCAAAATTTCGGGGGGTTTTGTGAGTGCCGGCGTGCCGCGCCGGGAAAAGTGATCTAATTTGGGGGCGGCCAATCCCTGTCACTCGATGGTGGGAACGCCGCGTCGGGAACACGCAACCGCCCGTCTCTACCGTGTGAAATCAATTCGACGCCGCCGCCGCCACCCCACCGGCACCACTTCTCTCTACCACCTCTTCTCTCTGTCACGGTCACTCGACATATGCAGCCGTTCACATATCAAATATTTGTGCTGCTGTTTACATCGACATGCATACATTTACATCGACTTTGTTCTTTGTTATTGAAATATTCATGGTTGGGAGGGGGGCGGCATATCACAGTCAAGCTTTGTTGGTTTATAAATAAGCTAGGAAATTGACTATTTCTAAAAGGAAAGTTTTGAAATATTTATGAGTTTTGTTATTCGGAGATATTAGAGATATTTTGTAAAGTTGCAAGGTTTTGTGTTATTGGGTCATTTTTCATTGAAGAATTTTTTTTTATTTAAGAGGGGTTAAGTTTTATTTATTTGTCGGTCAAGTTTATTAGCTTTCAAAATATTAAGACCAAGTGGCGCAGTGGTACGGTCGATGACTACAATGAGGTCCCGGGTTCAATTCTCGGTGGGGATGCATATTAAAGTAAAGTCACTTCAATAGTCCAATAGCCTCCAATATAACTAATTACATTGAAAAAGCAGCTGCAAATTGACCATAGCAGTCGATGCTTGGTAAAATCAAACAAAAATTGTATTTATTAAGAGAAACTGGACATTTTTTAAAAATTATAGACGTTATAACCGTTTTCTTGAATTTGAGTTTGAAGAAATAATTAGCCAAAGTTATAGTCATAATTCATTTTTAAATTTTATAAGAAAAAAAAAACATGGAAGCACGTTTGGCAAAATTCCTCTTGAAGTATGCTAGATGTATTAATTGAGAGTATAAATTCGAGAAAATCATTTAAATACATTTTAAAGTTGAAGCTTTAGGGCAATTTAATTGGGGATAATAATAATTATCACAAGGAAACATAATTTTAAATCAGGAAATATCTCTGTAAAATTTTCTAACCTTATTAAACAACTAAAAGTATTTATTCTTGATAAAGGGCTTAATGTAAAACTTACTAGTGAAGAAATAACTGGAAAATATTAAAAATTGTGAAAGTTACTCCAATTTTGTGAAGATGAGAAATGTTCTTAAATTGTTTAGAATTCGAATAACGTCGACTAATATCATAAGAAAAAACATTGCCAGAAGTAACATTGGCAAATATCCGTTTAGAGATTGATATATACTCTAAAACACTTTTTAAATCCGAGAAAATCTTTTAAATTCGTTATGTAGTTTAAGCTTTATAGCAATTTTTTCTGGCATTACGACTCATTTATTTTTCAATTAAAATAGTAATTATAACCTCAAATTTTCTTATGTTTTAACCGTATTTCACAAAAGTGAAAATAGTTTGTTTTTGGAGGTAAAGATTCATTTACCAAATTATAAACGGTGATCCATACTTAAAAAAATCTTGGTCGAAGTAAACTTTGATAATTTTCTCCTGGGCATTGGTAGATGCAGAAATTGACTATATAAATTCGAGAAAATTATTTAAATATATCTTATAGTTTGAGATTTAGAGATACTTTAATTTAACACTCATAATTTTGCATATACATGAAAATTTTATACCAAACTTTACAGATTATAAAATAGGAAAATATGAGGTTCTCCTATTTTATAATCTTAATTCACAAGGAAAATTATTTATATTTGATAGAATAATACTTTGACATTCCAATGAAAAAAAAAAAAAATTGTAAAATACTACTGTTACAACCAACTTTTTAATTCTCTTAATTTTGAACAATTTTACAACGAAAATTTCTTATTTATACTATATTCATAAAGGAAGCTGATGTAATTTCACAAAACAATCTTTTAAATGTTGCAACAATTGTTTCTGTTTATTAAACAACTATTGAAAAGAAAAAAAAA
This sequence comes from Mimaenictus wilsoni, assembly GCA_027575185.1. Classification (NCBI taxonomy): domain Eukaryota; kingdom Metazoa; phylum Arthropoda; class Insecta; order Coleoptera; family Staphylinidae; genus Mimaenictus; species Mimaenictus wilsoni. Next base: position 3,497,118 of record JAODAC010000004.1, on the reverse strand, counting down.
AACAAATGAGTTCATCAGTTTGATGCCAAAATGCATCCAATAACAATTTCATTTCACTCTAATGGCCCCCAATCAAGCCAACGCCAAGATTAATGGTCAAGGCCCACCCTATGAAAACAGCCGCTTCCTGCTTTTCGCACGACGAGGCGGACTATTTTCCGACCGGTGCGATGTGCGTCTATAAATAATAACAACGGCGACAACGCAGCCACAGCCTCCTTGTTATAAATATAAGTGCACGCTGGGCGCGCTTGATTTTCTGCCCCCAACAGTGGTATAAATAAATGCGTTGCCAGGAAAATGCAGTCACACTCGCCTAATTGCATCACACACGCGATTTGTAGACGCAGAAAACATTTGGCCCAATGTTCGGCGGAAGCACTGAAATTGATACTCTTGATTCTAGAAACAGCACCATGGTTGACCAGGCCGTCATCGACAAATTGGAGGAGGGCTTCAAGAAGTTGGAAGCCTCCGACTCCAAGTCCCTGTTGAAGAAGTACCTCACCCGTGAGATCTTCGACGCTTTGAAGGTGAAGAAGACTTCTTTCGGCTCCACTTTGTTGGACGTCATTCAGTCTGGTAAGATTTTTACGTTTTTTATAGTTTCAAGATTTTGTTCCTATAGATATGTTCCTAGTTTTGTTCCTTGTAAGATTATCTCATTTTTTCTAAACTGATCTGGTTCCTTTTAAGCTGATTTAATTCTTTGTGAACAGATCTGGTTTCTTGTAGGTTGGCCTGTTTCCGCATACACGTTTCCTGTTCGTTCCAAGTTATATTCTTTCAAAGTTGATTTTGTTCCTTTTATGTTGGTACTGTTCCTTCGAAACTGGTCCCGTTTCATCTAAGTTGATATCCTGCTCCTTTTAAGGTAGTCCTGTTTCTCATAAATAGTTTCTGTTCCATTTAGTCCTGTTCCTTTTAAGATGATCCAGTTCCTGCTGATTCTGGGCTATTCCAATACCTTATAAGCACGTTCTGCTCCTTCTACGCTTGACATGATCCTTTTGAACTGGTTCCGATTGATCTAAGCTGATCCCGTACCTTCTAAGCTGTTCCCGTACCTTCTAAGCTGTTTCCGTTCCTTCTAAGCTACTCTCATTCCTTCTAGGTTGCTCCTTTTCTTCTTAGTACATCCTGTCCCGCCAAACCAGGCCCTGTTTCATCGAAGCAAGTCATGTTCCCAGTGTGACGATCTCCTGAAGCTTCTGAGATAGTCCTGTTCCTTCTCAGCCAATTCAGTTTCTTATAAGCTATTTCGGTATCCATATAAGTTGATCCTCTTTCGTATAAACCGATCTCGTCTCTTCAGAGTCGCTCCTGTTTCTAAGCTGGCCTTGCTTTCCCTAAGCGATATCTGCTTCATCTACGAGAGTCTTCTATTCCTTCTAAGATAATCTGATTCCCCCTAAATTGATCTATTACCTTGTACACCTATCTTGATGCTTCCATCTTAAGGAGCCTATTTCTTCTAGACTGGTCCTATTTATTCTGTCATATTCCTCTTCATATTTCCTTCACACTTCAACACACGTACTTTTTGTCCCATCTTGATTCTTTTTAATCAATTCTTCCTATCTTATTTGTTCCGGTTTTTTTTGTGTAGTTTTTCATATCGTGTTTCTAACCTCAAATGTCTTATTATAACATAGGTTTGGAGAACCACGACTCTGGTGTTGGTATCTACGCCCCCGATGCTGAGTCCTACACCACCTTCGCCGACCTCTTCGACCCCATTATCGAAGATTACCACGGTGGCTTCAAGAAGACCGACAAGCACCCACCCTCCAACTGGGGCGATGTCGCCACCTTTGGAAACGTTGACCCCACTGGCGAGTACGTCGTCTCCACCCGTGTGCGTTGCGGTCGCTCGATGGAGGGCTACCCCTTCAACCCCTGCTTGACTGAGGAGCAGTACAAGGAGATGGAGGGCAAAGTGTCGACCACCCTGTCTGGCCTCGAGGGCGAACTCAAGGGTACCTTCTACCCCCTGACTGGTATGAGCAAGGAAGTGCAGCAGAAGCTCATCGATGATCACTTCCTGTTCAAGGAGGGTGATCGCTTCTTGCAGACCGCCAACGCTTGCCGCTACTGGCCCTCTGGCCGTGGCATCTACCACAATGACAACAAGACCTTCCTGGTCTGGTGCAACGAGGAAGACCACTTGCGTATCATCTCCATGCAGATGGGTGGTGACCTTGGCGAGGTTTACCGTCGTCTGGTGACGGCCGTCAACGACATTGAGAAGCGCATCCCCTTCTCGCACAACGACCGCCTGGGTTTCCTCACCTTCTGCCCAACCAACTTGGGTACCACTGTCCGTGCATCTGTGCACATTAAGCTGCCCAAACTCGCTGCCAACAAGGCTAAGCTCGATGAGTGCGCCGGCAAGTACAACCTGCAGGTGCGTGGCACCCGCGGTGAGCACACCGAGGCTGAGGGTGGTGTCTATGACATCTCCAACAAGCGCCGCATGGGCTTGACTGAGTTCGAGGCCGTCAAGGAGATGTACGATGGCATCTCTGAGCTCATCAAGATGGAGAAGGAGGCTTAAGCGCCCAGCGCCCCTCCACCACCGAGAAGACACAACAAACACCAGCAGAGCAGAGGACATCGACGACAACGCGGCGACTTTTTGCACACGAAGAACACACTGCACTTCTTTGGAGAATCAAAGATTGTACCTAGTTTTCATCCCCTCACCATCAAAGTCTTAATTGCAGAATTGACCATCAGTACAGACCTTCAAAAACGACAAAATTTCGAAGACCTTCAAAATCCGTTCCGAATTTCGCAACGATTCGGAATCTGTGATTGCACTCCCAAGCCAAAGAGCAGTTCAAAAAATGGTGTTTGGACAATTGTTAGTGTACTAATACTCAGCTTATAGTCGGCGTTGTTTTTAACAAGTAAGCGAGCGCTGATTACCGAGCGTGCTCGCTATAAGTTACTATAACTAAGCATTGGATATTACTGTATATTATTTATATTTTAATTGTAATTTAAAGTCTGTAAAATCCCAAAGAAAGACAAAAACAAAAAGGTTTTGTGACGTTTGTGTGGGCACGAATTTATTATTCGTCATCCGCACGATGTTCTTAATAAAAATAGATCCAATGTGATTTAAAATGAATCTGGTAGTTAACATTTCCTTTAACCTCAAATATTTGTTTTCAGGTTAACTTTAATAGCAATTTAATTTGTAATAAATATTCACATGTCTCACATTTAACACTTATTTAAAGCAGAATCACTTGATTAGAGAGGAACTACAACTATTAATCATCAAAGGAGTGGTTACCCAAAATGGTACCCTAATCATGGAAGCCTATTTCCACATCTGAATCATCTTCGTTGTAGCTACCACCGAATTCGAACCTTGGAGACGTCTTTAGGGCGCGATGATGCAGATCAACATTGGTTTGAAGACAATTCATGAATTCTAGTGCACAGTGCATGGTACCATCCCTTAATTTTTTGAATCCTCTTCCTGGGAACACATTTAAGTCATAAAAATGAATGACACCGATACCTACAAATGGTACGAACCTGTGGGAATTCCAATATCATTGATAATAACATACTGTTGTGTTAGGGAAGCTAAAAGTCGCCTTAGCAACATTGCGTTGAGAGTTTCATTCGAAATCTGTAGTTTACTGACAAACAACAGGAGGTATTCCAGTAAAAACGCCGCGTTCTCTTCCAACTTAGAAAGACAAACTTCCGGGTTTTTATAGTGAATAACCACCTTTTCCAGATTGTCCCGATCTAGGACTGGCTTCTTCAGGCTTTCCAGCCAGTCAAACAACATGGTTGCCAGCATGGTAACGTCGTTTAATTGGTCCAATTTCAACCAGCCAACTTTGGAGCAGTTGATTTGTTCTTCAAGGTGTCGGACCCCTTTCTTTTTGTCGTACGACAAAAGATGGATATCTCCGGTAATCAAAATATCAACCACTTCGCCAATATCGAAGACGATGTTGGGTTGTTGGTGAGGTTTTTCGTCCTCGAAGGTTTTGTGGAGTTCAAGCGCGTGGAAACATTTATTTTCAACGAGAATGTCATGTGTTGAGTCGTCGTCTAATTCTAGAAGTAGTGCTTAGGTCAGATAGATTTTTGCAAGGTTTAGAAAGACCAACCTGAGAAGGAATCTAGAAGATCTGAAGACTCTGACTCGGGGTTGGGGCTAGGTGGCGCTGATCCCAAACTTAAAATATCGGAATTACTAGATGATGGAGAATGGACTGAAGTCGGGCTTAGAAAATTAACTGGAATTAAGAATTATATAAAGATAGATTCCTCTACAATTAGACGTGATAAGCATGTTAACGTTAGCTTGAGTAGGATTATGTAATGTTATATTAGAGCAGGTCAAGTTAGGTTAGGTTCGGACAGTTCATATGAGGTCAGACTAGATTAGGCTAGAGCAGGTTAGTTTATTATGTTAGAGTAGGTTAGTTTAGGTTAGGGTAGGTTAGGTTAGGTTCGGTTAGGTTAGGTTGGGTTAGGTTAGGCTAGATTAGGTTAGATTAGGTTAGGGTAGATTAGGTTTTATTATGTTATATAAGGTTACATCAAGTTATATAAGGTTAGGTTCGATTAGGTCGGATTGGGTTAGGTTAGGTTAGATTTGGCTAGGTTAGGTTAGGTTAGGTTAATTAAGTAATATTAGATTAGGTTAGGTTAGATAATGTTAAAATATTTGCGGATAACTTACGTTCTTCTAAGTGACTATGAAAACTGTAAATACTTTCATGTCGTGTAACTGGACCCATTTTAGTACACAAAAAATCTGTAGTATAAGCGATGTTAATCTGTGGTTCGACGTCGATATTACATCCAGTTAACCTCAAAAGCCTCTCACATATTTTGTGCACAATTTTCGGCAGGTATTTATAGTTTCTCTCTTCATAGCCATGCAAAGAGATCTTCTGTCGTTTAATAAACCTCTGGAGTGTGAATTCATTCATATATTTATCCTTAAGACTATGATCCCTTAAAAATAAGAATTAACAGGTTAGAAGCGATGAACTGAGGTTAAAAATCAGTAAAATCATTTCGCAGGTTTATACAATTCCCTGTAGAGCAACTAATTAAAGATTTATGATGTATGTAATAATGTAGGAATAGTGCAATGACGTAAAGAATGAAAAATTGATAAGCATGAGCGAACAAGTCAATTTCATGAATCGGTTATTGGTTTTTCAATCGTCTTTTCCATACGTTTGCCACAGTCAGACTATTCAATATATTCTTCGTATGTATGTGTATACAAAGAAGAAAAAGGAGGATAGGAAAAGAAAATACACTAAGGGTGATTATAGGTTAGGTTAATATAAATTATGTAAAGTATAGACAAGCCAAATAAGACATTATTGTTGAATTTCCTAGTTTTAGTTACTGTAATTTGATGTCAATGATAAATTGTTATTGATACTGCTAATTTCATTCAAAATGTTGCGTATGTACAATGGATTGCCTATTACCTGTTACAAACTTACTTAAGATAGAAGGTAACTAAATTTGGAAGAACATGGCTGGCGAATTGTCGAACGCAACTAATTTGTCCACGTGTCTGAACCGATCCAGGTCGTTTCAATCGAACATATTTAATAGCCGCATTTGCAGGCACTCGAAGGGAATAAATTAGGTAACAAGCTATAAGTACCCCCGTCCTCCCTAAACCTGCAAAGAGAAACAGTTAATTTCCAGATATTTACATATTAGAAACGTTGGAATCATATCAATTTCAACAACATTAATAATTGATTACCGTTTCCTCACCTGCATGACAATGTATCGCAACGCGTCCCTCGCCTGCTGCAAATGCCACAACCTTTACCATATTCAGCAGACCTTCTAGCGTGGCGTCTCCATAGTCCTTCCATGTGAAATTGTAATAATATACTTTGGAGTTGCATGAGAAGAACAGAAAAAGAGGAGAGAAAAAAAAACACAATTAATTACAATCCGGTGGTGGATTAATTCCCAACCTGGCAAAATCGATCAATAATTGATTAAGTTCACGTGTTTTCAATGTGGAATTCACACCAAACAAAAACATCAATATTGGTTTGTTGCTGATAAACGTCTCGAAGGAAATCCTATTTAGAGAACACAGTACCTGCTTCGCAATTATCAATTATGCTTAGGACTATGTTATTAAAGTACAAGATAGATAATGTATATTATTGCACTGTAAACCTGGCGAGACTAGCATTTAAAATTGGTATTAATAATTTAAGACCCATTCATTGACGTCAAAATTCTATATTGATTTACCCGCTTTATGAGGTTTTTAGAAGTTTTTCAGGCTAATTAAACTTGGTATGTACAGGAAAATTGATTTCACATTTAAAAAAAAATCGTTAAATAAGCTAGAAAAAGTGTTAAAATCCATGACTGATAATAAAAAATAGACAATCAAGGTTCGTTTAGTTAACTTTTCTATTTTTTAAATATTTAATTTTCTACAGATTAATATAATCTGTATTTTTTGAGTTTACCGAGCTTCGCGATATTGAAAAAAAATGGAATAGAGCTAAAGAACATAACAGTCTTTAGCTCTATTCCATTTTTTTTTCAATATAACTCGTCATATTAGAGGCTATTAGCCTCTATGGAAAAGAAGAAGGACCCATTTTTACTACACAGCCCCACCGAGAATCGAACTTGGGACCTTGCGCACAGCAATTATTGAACATACCGCTGAGCCACTTGGTTGGATATATTCTGTAGAATCTTTATGGATTCTATTTTTTTTCTGAAATTAATTTCTCTTGAAAAATTGTCTTAAGACATTCGAAATTGAACTATTAAAAAAAGAAGGGTTACATCCATGAAAATAAAAACATAGGCAACGCTGGCTATAGATTAATTCAATGTACATTACGTTGCTTCAAATTTCCATAACATGCTTTCTTTTAATAGTTTTAATGTTTTTTTTTTTTTTTTGTAAATTCCTTCAGATTAATACAAACTGTATGGATTATATTTTCTTATTTGGGAATTAGTGTCCCAAGAAATTGTCTCAAAATCTTAAAACTCTTCTAAAAGAGTTAAAATCAACGAAAAGTAGGCAACCAACGTAGTCATAGATTAATTTAGTGTATAATAGGTTGCTTAAATTCCCTATATCTTTCTTTCCTTTAATAGTTGGAACGTTTTTCGCCATTTTCTTCAGATTAATTTAATCTGCAGGAATTCTATTTTCTTGTGACATTGATTGTCGTTTAAAAATTGTCTTCAAAAACTCGAAACATTTCAAAAAGTGTTAAAATCAATGAAATTAATTTAAATAGACAACCAAGGTAGCTCTAGATGAATTTAATGCACAATTGGTTGCCTAGATTTTCCATAACCTACTTTCCTTTGATAGTGAATGTACTTCGTATTTCTTTCAGATTAATTCATTCTGTATAGATTCAATTTTCTTGTGACAGTGATTGTGCTATAAAAGTGTTCTTAAAAACTTAAAACACTTCAAAAATGGTCAAAATGATGATAGATTATATCCTATTCTCTATAAATATATTTTAACGCATATTCAAGTTCTTTCCAACATGAAAGTTGAAAACAAGAAAAGCAATTAGTGTTTATAAGAATAGGCAACCAAGATACCTTCCGATCAGCCTAACGTAAAATTGGTTGCCTAGATTCTTTCTCCCCAACAAAATATTCAACGATTGTTTTTTCATCAATGTTTATATTCATTTTATAGAGTATTCTATAAAAATATTTGACATTTCTTTCTACTATTTATCACCATTTATCCATTATCCTTCCTGTCGTTCGGTTTTATTCATCAAACAATAACAATTTATCACGCAGATTCATCGAAATTATGTTTGGGAATAGCTTTGATTGATCCTTAATATTATCGATTTCTTTATTCACCGTAAAAAATTAAACCAATTCAAGGGCAGGAAAATACATTGAGGAAGCTCTAACTTTGTGTTATTTACGCTTTAATCCGTAATTATCCTTTTTCTACTTGTTGTGCATGTTTTTGATGTCCTTTCTATTTTTATACATAATTCAAACCAGTGACATTAGTTAATAGTTAATGAGATTCTCCATTGAACTTGACATTGAAGAATCGTTGATAGGTTAATGTTTTGCTTGTTCATGTTATGTTAAATCAGAGTACATGAGAGGCAGTCGTTAGAACTTGTTACTGTCAATTAGGTTATGTTAGGTTTGACTGGATGGGGTTTGGTTAGGCGTGGCTGATTGTGAGTCAGATTAGATTAGGTTAGGTAAAAATAATTAATATGTAAAAAAAACTTACTATTATTTTCCATAAAAGTATTTGGATCATAGGAAAACCCAGAGTCCTCCAGAGGTTTACCGCAACTGGCGTGCTCCTTGGGGCATTGCAGATTAATTATGGATTTTATGCCCAGACTGCATGGTCGCCATTTGGGTTTCGCCGACGTGTGTTTATCGCATGCAATCAACGCGTGCGTTCAGCAATTCAGCAGCATGAAACATGAACATTTTTCATTGCAATTTCACGCAAAGAAAGAACGAAAGATTTTCAAGAAATTTCTTATACACTTATATAATCATAAGCAAATCAGATTAGATTATAAAAAGTGTAACGTATGATTTTATTCGTATTTTTATATGATATGCTAGTGTGATTGTGGGCTAATAATTTTGCGTTATTCGCACCTGTGAAACTGTTCGATAATGTTCTTCTGGATAATGAGCACCGTGCTGGGTCGAGCCATCGCCAGGATGTTGTCTGTTATCCTGAAAGAGCACAAGAGTTTAACAGTTTAACATCTTTGAAGCACTTTGAAACAGAGAATAAATAGCCGTAAACTTTCAAAGTGGTTTTGAAATTAATCAGGATAGGATTTAATGCAAAGTTTGTTTAAAAATTGAAAAATTGAAAAATGAAATATATAAAAAAATCGATTCCACTCAGGGATATGGTAAGTGTTTCATAGTTTTTTTCTATTAATAATCGAAATTAATATTCAATAAATTATATTATAGGCAACTCAAATATCTTTAGATTAATATAGTTAATGGAGTCTTCTGTCGGTTGTTGATAAAACATGGTTATAATAGTTAGAAACGTTAAGTCACTTGATACTTTAGATGTTTTACTTGTTTATTTAAATTTTGTACAATACGCCTATAATAATTTCGCCTATGCGGCATCATCATGTACCTGATGATGCCGCATAGGCGAAATATGTATTGTACGAAATTTAAATAATCAAGTAAAATATCTAAAGTATTAAGTGACTTAACATTTCTAACTATCTTTAGATTACTTTTAAGTAAATTTGCTTCGTTATCTTGTGGGGTACGGCGTGCCGATGATTGCGGAATGATGATGCTGTTGTGAACGGCGAGGCAAGTTTGAGGCCTTTTTTTTATATTTGTCGCCAAATTATCAATATTTAGTCTGGCGTGAA
>JAODAC010000004.1:3362010-3487581 GCA_027575185.1 Mimaenictus wilsoni | reverse complement strand
CTAATATGACTAATTACATTGAAAAAGAATTGAATAGAGCTAATGGCCATAGTAGTCGATGCTCGGTAAACTCAAAACAAAAAAAAGCTAAATTATTCAAGAGTATTTTCTCACAATTTCAAGTCGATAGCTACTGTATTTAGCTCATAAACTTCAAAAATAGTATGCTTAAATTTCCATAGCTTTTTTAAAATTTAAAATGCACTTTTCGGATCGAAATTCGATTTTAAATATTGTCAATTGACGGCATATTCTAGAAAATTTAATTATCTATAAAATAAACTCTCATTTAGCCAAATTGGTTGGGTCGTATTTTCCTAATCATCTACTGGAAAAATTTAAAGTTTGATAAATATTTGATGCATTTTCCAAGTTTTTATCCAGCCTTTCTAAACTCTGTATTAAACGCAAATTATGCAAAATTCATCTTGATATTCAGTTTCACATCAACTAACTTATTCTGTGAACCAATCCGTAGAAGTTTAGAGGTTAGACATCAAAGACACATATATAAAATAAGCTAACGATAAAAACTCGTATAAAACTATAAAGTAGTACACGTGTATACATATTTTTCTTACAAATAGTACTATAAAAATGCAAAATCAACTTTTTAATTTCTTATTTTGACTTAAAAACACGCCTCAAGTCCATTCCAGTGTAATTTTAACTAATCACAGAAGATTACTTAGATAATCGGAATCTCTTTATGAGTTATTTAACACGGTACAGCAACTTTATGGCGCTTTTGTCACGTTTTTGCAACAATAATCCATCAGCGAAACGCCACCTCCACGGCGCTTCCTCCTTGTTTGACCCATTTTTATGACATGCAAAAAAAACCTCCGTGTGCGCATTGTGCAACGGCTCTGCAGTATTTTGTCACATTTCTGTGGATAATTCGGTGTTGGATTCAAGTGCGTCATCAAAATTCAATCGATTGCTTGTTATATATCACCGGAAAACGCTGACGATGCGATGGAATCGCTGCAAAAATTACAACAAATTTGTAGAACTCATACGAATCACCAGCTACACTACTGCACTTGGATTATTTAATTTTATTATAGTATATGCAGATTATTATTGAATAATTTTGTTCAATTTACGATTTTTGAAAGCCAAAAAACGTAAATTTCATATTTAAATTGAAAATGGACGCCATGTTTATATCGTTTTTTTTTTATTTGCTAATCTGCATATACTCATATTTTTATTCGAAAACGAAATATGAAATTATAACTCATAAAGAATATTCCTTTAATATGTCAAGTCGATAGTTGCGTTATTTACGAAGTTATAGCTCATAAAGTTCATAAAAATGTATCAAATATTTAGTCAACTTTAAACTCGTTTTTCGTTACATCGTTTTTCGGTTTTGAAGTCACGATTGGGAAAATACTACCAAACCAATTTGGCTGAATGATGACTCATTTTATAGATAATTAAATTTTCTTGAATATGTCGTCAATTATTTTTTAGGAAAATGAATAATTACTTATTTTTTCGGATTTTATGTCGAGTTTATATGCGAAAAATACATTGTAAATTTAAAACTGCATAAACACATGCAAATTAAAAAAAATTGAAAATCGTCGAGGCATCATATTCAAGCAGATTTTATAAACTTTGTCAAAGTGTTTAGCATTTTTATTTCCGATTAGAATTATGGGCGGTACAATTAAAGTTACGCGATAAAAGACTGATACAGTGATTGTGGAGAAATAGATTCATTAACTTGAATCAAATTTGAAGCTGAATTTTGCGTATGATGAAAAAACGAAGATATAGATTAAAAAAAAAAAGCAGAAAAAACTTCCAGACATCCAGACAAATTTCGTTTTTTAATCGCCTTCATTATCTCCTTCATCAATCACACCTGCGCAGTTGCTGCCGAAGCAGATTGAAGGAAGCCTTGCGTACCTCGGCCTATCTGAAAAAAAAACATCCAAACTGTTGCTATGCCCAAACTAGTTTAGAGTTTCCATTAGAGTACTAACACGCAGCGAACGGACGTACAGGATCGCCGAAACTCGGTACTTGGACGACGACGATGGCCACGAAAAGTGTTCGAATTGCGTGCGTGGCCCACATCAGCAAGAGAGCAGGTGGCTGAAGACAGGAGGCCTCCCCAAAAATGCACTCTCGTTGCGTTTTTATTTGAATGCTTTTGTCGTTTGTTGCGTGCGCTTCTTCGTTGTTTCGTTTGGCTATTTGCATTTTTTGCTTGTTCTGCGAGTACGCTGCGATCATTTTCGGCAGCATACTCGAAATGCTGAGAGTATGCGGTTGATGATAGCTGCAGGGAGCCCAAAAAAATTTGATTCACTTGGGCTACACCGAGATATCAATTTTTATACACTCCAAGAACGCAGTTAATTCGCCTGAAATGTGTGTCTTTTCTTTGAAGGATGCTTGCATTGATTTTTGATTCCATCTAAAGGTCTGAAGAACTTTTCAATAATTAATAAGAAATTTCAATAATTGAAAAAGGAAAAGAAATGACACATAAATTGATTTCAATGTAGAAAATAGCCATATTGTTCATCAGGGAATTGACAAATAAGTAGGAAGAAGTTTGTTCAGTTAAAGAGTTATACATTTTTGGCAGAGAATTAATTGAACCTGTTTTATTTAAATTCTTATGTTGTTTGAAAAAAAAAATCTGAAAAGTTTTTTAGAAGAATTTAAAATCTTGGTCGATCTGAACTATGAACTTGAGGATTCATTCGATTTATTTCCGTTGGTTTATACAGTGTAAAATGGCTCTTGATTCATATGATTACTCGAAAACTTCCAAGGACTTTCACCATATTTTCTTTCAAAAATGTAGTATCCGTCTGTATTTTTAGTTTTGAAAATTTCATTTGACAGGACGTGGACTCTCCTGGTTTGCGCAATAAACTTCTGGAATCTATTAACCGTGCTAAACAAGGGTTTGCTGCTTATGTTTATTCGATGTTATATGATTCGAAATACATATTCTAAAATTGTGTTAAATCGTCGTCTTTCTTAAATGCCTCACAAACAACAAATTGGGTATTAAATTGCACACAGTCTACGTCTGTAAAGTATTAGGCACTCATGCACATAAAAAAGACAAGACGTAGTGTCTGCCACGCTATGCGAAAAATGAGATTTCAGCTTGGATTTCCTCATGGCGAGACAAGTCGGGATTAAATTACATAATCCATTGGTGCGCAGACGCGCGTTTACGACGCGCTCAGACAGCAAGCCGCCTCGTATAACCGCGACAACGAAAATCATATGTTGTTTTATTGTTTTGTATGTAGTGGCAAACACCCTCGAAATAGGAATTACTTCCTGTCGAAATTCGAAATTTCTTACATGACATTATATTATGTTAGGAGAGGTTCCTAACCTAACCTAATGTCATGTAAACTCTCCTAATATGTCCTGAACGTAGCCAAACTAACGTAACCAAGTAAATAAGTTGGCAAACAAATTATTTGGATGATTTTATATTTTCGCTTTGTTTGTTCGTTTTTCAATTACTACTTGAAGGTAGCGAACTATACGATGCCCGTTGTTATAGAGTGTCTTTAGGAAATTATCAATACCGCGTTTGTAAACCTGTAAAACTTTACAAAAGTTAACAAATCAATGAGTGTTGCTTTTTGTAACGTCATTTACTTTGCGGGCCTGAGAACCCATCGTACACAGTCATTCGCCTCTTCTACTTCTCCTCTTTGTATGCATCTTCGCATTTTCAAAAGTGTAGTGGGGGTAGGTCTGGAACCGTTGCATTATATCAAATACTACTACGACACTAACACAGCTTCTTTATGCCACCATAACTTTGATTAATCTATTATTCCTAACCTAATCAAATATCATGTAAACTCTCCTAATATGTCTTAAACGTAGCTAACCTAAAATAAATCAATGGGTGTTGCTTTTTGTAATGCCATTTACTTTGGTGGCATAAAAACCCACCATACACAGTCATTCGCCTCTTCTGCTTCTCCTCTTTGTGGGCATCTTCGCCTTTTCAAAATTGTAGTGGGGGTAGGTCCGGAACCGTTGCATTATATCGAATACTATTATAATTCTACCGCAGCCTCTTTATGCCACTATAACTTTGATTAATCTATTATTTGCGTTTTTTTTAATTTGCCGGCATCTAACTTCACTTTTTGTTAATCTTAAACATTATAACAATAGAATATTTAAGTTTGTCGTGATTAATATAAAATAAAACTAAAATAGAACTAATAAAGAGTTGGTGTGTGCATGGCGCACTGGTGACCTGCATGTAATTGCAATCCTTTTCCTCTCGCAGGTGCAATATGCGGCTGGTGCCACGTACGCGTATGCGATCGAGTGTGGAGCAAGTTCACGCCAGCACAGATCCATAAATTACACGAATTGATCGAAGCGATCGATTGCATTGGGAAAAGCGACGGAGAATTACCCAATGCACTTGCCTGCTACTCGCTTGCAGCATGCACATGCAAGGATGCAAAAGCTTGACCGCTCGGCGCCGCCGACCTGATCTATTTCCAATCGCACTCGGTGAAGTTGACAAAGAGACACACCGACGACGAAGACTTTCGAGGCGTGCGTTCGTTGTGCGTTCGATTACGGCAACAACCACGCACCACACACATACACGCCGATGCCGATTCTGGCTCATTTCACTTCTCCTAAGCAGCCGCCGCGAGAAAATAGCGAGCGGGCGCGCAGCGCGATCGGCAAAAGTGAAAAAGAAAGTTGACGCCGACTACTGACGCAATCCGTGCGCCGCTCGCTAATTGCTTAATTGTGTGCAGTGGCGACTCGTATATTGGGGGTTAGAAAAAGAAACATGTGTGACCCAGCACACCTGATTCTTATTCTGGTCCATTTACAGGCAGCATTTTGATTTTAATCAGTAGGGGAGGGAGTATTTTTTATTAGACGTTATATCCTAAGCATCTATGATTCGGGAAAACATTAAAATACAAGCAATTAATGGAATATACAAAATTTTGGTAGGTACATAAGTACATGTATTTTATGGCTGGCAACTTCATAAAATCTTGAATTACAACTTCCAGATATTTTACATGAATAATATGGAGTTAACTATCCACAAATACATAATATCCACATAATATCCACTCAATAAATAACCATTCACCCTTAACAAACTCAAAGTTAGGAAATTTGTATTGTAGTTTAAGGTCGAAAACTTGCTTAGCTTGCGCAGCTCCATATAATCAAGTCTAGCATCCTAAATGTTGATTAGGAACAAAAAAAAAACAAATAGTTTTTGTATATAAAATATATAAAATTGTATATAAAAGTATATAAAATATGTCTGTATATGACGTCGACTCTTAAAAATAAATAAATACATTTCTTTCCATTTAGACTGCTTTAAATTTAAAAATCAAATTTCTCTAAAAAATCGATTTAAAAGTAAGAACAAATATGTAAATATATTATTTTCTAATAAACAATTGATGTCATATTCTAGAGAGTATAATTATGTATAAAATGAGTGGTCATTTATCGAAGTCCATATCGTAAAATTTTCTTTATTGTATACACAAAATAAAAAACGACGTTGCGAGAAAAAATGCTTATAAGCCGGTACCTTATTTACAGGGTCAAAAACACGATTTTTTGAAATTTTATTAATCAATAGCTATTTAATATATAAATAGTACCCTTCAAGAATACTCTCTCAAAATTTCAAGGCGATAGTTGCAGTATTGACGAAGTTATAACTCAAGAAGTTTATGAAAATATATACTACTGTCATGTTTATTTAAATCTCTACGCGTTTACACATTGTTTTTCGAATTTGCGTACACAATTGAGAACGTTTCATTAAACCGATTTGGTTAGGTAATAACTCAATTTACAGATAATTAAATTCTCTCGAATATGACGTTTATTGTTTTTTGAAAAATAAAATACAAACATTTTTTTCGACTTTTTAATTCGAATATTTATGCGAAAAAATACACTTTGAATTTAAAATCATATAACCACATGAAATTTGATGTTCATGAAAATATTCGACGTCATATTCAAGCAAATTTGATGATATTTTCAAAAACATTTTGGTTTTCTATTTTTGATTAAAATTAAAGACGCTAGAGTGTACGCAACTGAGCAACTCCAAAAAAGAGGTGATGTATACGTTGTATCAACTTTTTTGAAACATAAATGTCGATTTATTAATGTGAAAAAATACAATGCGCTTATAAATTATGCGCTAAATTGTCGTAAAATCTGAGCAAAAATTGTTAAATAAGGTATTTTTGGGCTGACGAATAAGGTTCTCCCCTTTTAAAGCGTCGTGCCGCCACTGTCTGTATGTGCTCTATTTTCAGACAGTTTCTGCGCAATTTTATCGCAATCGCAACGCCAGGCCACGACGCAAATCGCACACTTTGTCCGTGTGCGACTTGAAAACGGTAAATGTGCGGAGAGATGTGTTTGTTGCAAACACGCCCGAAGAGTTAGGTCAGCCCCAACTGCGCACACCGGAGTGGTTCCGGGTACATCCACGTGCTGCACATAAACCCAACGCGCAAACAAACCGACGAAGATATACCGTAAGCCATGCGAATTTCGTCTAATACGCGAGTACCGTTAACGCGAAAAAAAATCCGCCAAGATTTCCCACCAATAATAAGGAAAGAAGACGCGGCCGTCAAAAAGCGCACGACTCGATGTCCTACATCTGCACAGTATACTCAGCGAAAAAAAACGAATTAAATATATTTAGCACGATTGCAAGCAACACATTGACAATGAGCCACCTATCAAGTTTGTCGCGATTATAATTAGCCTTCTTTTTTGAATGGATCGTAAGCGTATCGATCAATTCATGTTTACGTGTTGATGTAACACTTTTTTTTTCATACCTGTGTGCGGCCGCAATAAACAACAACATCAACGAACGCTGCGGCCGTTTCGTCAACTGACATAATTTTCGTGGTAATCGCTTTTTGTGTTTTTAATACGACGCTAGGAAGTGTGCGCAAACTTTCTTTTCCTTTGAAAAAACCGTTGCAAAATCGGCATAAATAAACGCGAAACGATGGTGACGCGTATATTTAACATGCAAATATTTTTTTGGAAACGATTGGAAATTTCAAGTTCAATCTCAAATGCCACGAATGCCAATGAGTGAGTGAGTGAAACTGATGCGCAATTTTTTTGCTTTTTGTGTCGCGAAGTGAAATCTTGTCCAAAACAAGATACGTTACTTTACGCAATCCGACGAAATTTTTCCAAATGATAATGCAGTTTGTGTGATGCATTGCATAATTCCATTCATTAAACATACATGAATTGGATTCGTTTTACGGCTGGGAAGGTAGTAAAAAATCTCGACAAATTTTATTAAAAGTATCAAAAAGAAAATAAAGTGACTCGCCCATTGATATATGTATCATATTATATGACCCAGATTAGTATACATTTAATGAGGAACAATTTTTTCGATCGGTACAAGTGTCCTAAAAAGTTGATTAAAGTTTGAAAATTTCAACGGATCAGTACATCAGAGAACATCTACACTTCGTTATCTCCAAAACTAGAAGACGGTTTCTCAAAATGTTCCAACAAAAAAAGATTGCGAATTAACTACGGAATCTTTTGATTTAAAAATTGGATGATCAAATCGGTATTGATTGGAGAAAGGGCTAAATAAATAGTTACAAAATAAACTACTCATTAATAACTCTTCCAAGTTACTTGTCCAGATGTAGGTCACCTATGTTAGCAATTTCCAGATTATAGTAGCTGCAAATGAAATCGAGTAGTTTAGTCCCCTGATTATTTAAGTCCGTGGAACGGACGGAACGGTATGCATTGATATCACAACGCCAATTATGAGGTGTTGATTAGTTCTCCTTAGCGATTCAATTAGGCCTTTCACTTCCTCGCGAGGTGGATTGACCTGTTCCCATGGGAGGTAGGCAGCTACAATTATTAGGCGTCGGTCAGACCGGCGGCATTAAGTACATTTCATATTGTAATCTACGCCTAGGTACCTCGTTCTATGACCACCGAATCACGAATTCACGGTGGTTATAGGACGAGGTACTTTGGTGTAGATTATAATATGTAATGTACTTGATGAAATAGGATATTTCTCACCAGAAATGAGTGGTCTTATCGTGTTAAAATTGTGCTAGAATGCCTATATTACAGATTTTCACACAAAGCAAAATAAAAACTAAAATTAAAAAATGTTCAGAAGATTTGGCTTTGCAGAGAAATCCAGAAAGATGAATAAAGCAGGAAAAAATCAATGCAATGTTCTGCCAAAATTCGAAAATGGCATATCTTGTGTAAATAAAATAAAACAAAGTTAAACCGGAAAAAAAACATGTTCCAGTATACTTGGAAAGTGGTGCCTTGACATAATTATACTATGAGACGTACTTTATTAGAAAATGTGAAACTCATCCGGCAGTCTACTGCATTTCGCAAGAAAAAAAGAGTTTTACATTGTTTTTCTATAATTTGACATGTAACAACGTGAAAAGAGATTTTAAAAAATATGTTCCGGTGGTCTCTGAAATTTGTTCCGATATCAAATAGCAGCTATGAGATGCACTAAACAAAATAAAATTATTCCCATCCTGCAATGAATAGCACAACCCACTCAAATAACGTTATCAAAGTAAATAGAGCATTATAAAAAGAAAACAAGAAATTTGATCATGTTCTACAGGTCGCATATAGTTATCCCTTGCCAAATATAAACAAAATTATTTAAATAATTAAATGGTGTGGTAAAAAACCAATATTCATAAGGAAAAATGAAAGATACAGCTCCAAGAACATGATGGCATGTCTAAGGACGCGATAAAAATTACAAGTTTACCATGCATATGTAATAAAATAATGCCACGAATGAACCCTGAAAATTTGAACTCTCTAAGACCAAAATGAAACATTATATCCAGCTTTTTTGCAATATTAACTACTGTGCAGCGTCGCGTCACCCCGCTTCGTGGTTTCCTCTGCCTGACTCATGTAACAAAAGGAGATAGGTTGTTTCTTCGAGTTTCTTTATCTCCTTTTCCTCATATTCGTCAGACAAGGATAGGCATAGAAGCCCGAAGCCGAAGTCGGCAGCATGAACAACGTCTTAGGTACTTGGAGCGCCCTCATCTTGAGGTATTGACACTTCCACTATAACTAAATGAGCTGTGGTGAACTCTGCAACAAGAAAAGTTAATAGAATTATGCGCTAGCGATGCTGTGCGCGGTCTCTCACAATTAGTGTGATGTATCTGTTGACAGACCACTCACAAGACCCTGAAGAAGGTCTCCGTAGAAATCCTATACCGAAATTTTGATCTTTGAATCTATGGTAAAAGCAGTTTGATGCTAAATTAGAGGGATGGAGAATCAGTTGGAGGCAAGACATACCTGTAGGTAAGATACCGGAACGCTCCTGAGATCCCTCGTTATGGAGTGATTTTACAACTTCCTTCCCCTTATCCTCAGAATGAGCTTAGCAAGTTTGCAGCGGATCTGAAATTTTACACGGAAAATGGGCTTCCCACAGCCCATTAGCTACTGACACCCTCCGGGGAACCCGCCAATTGGCAGTAGTCAAAGAGCGGTTTTGGATCCCGATATAGGATAGGATCTCCTCATTCGGGTCCTCAAAGGCTTTTAGGCATACAAACACTCCGCGACGTCGGTGTGAGGCATTTCAGCCCCTTCTACCATCTGGAGCTGATGACCTCCAACCGGATAGAGTTTGTTCTCAACCAATTTCAAAAATGAGCCACCCGGGCCCTGAGAACGATTAAGAAAGTTGGGTTAGGAAGTGCCTTCTAATCTTACTTCCAGAATCAGATCTCGAATGTTTTTTTGAATCTTCACCTGATAATAGAACTTCAGGCAATGTTGCTGTGGTGATTCCTACTTTTATGCGTGTTGTTGACGAATTGTAGGACATGCCAACAGTACTTTGGGCTTGTTTGCGAGACGCCATAGGCACGTTATATCCCTTAGCTCTCTTGTGTTGGTTAGCCGAAGGCGTATAACTGTCGGACATTTTGAATTTGAGTAAATATGATCTTAATCATGTTAATCACAGTTCAGAGAAAAAAACAGATCAATTAATGTAATTGAAGACGAACTGAGCTGTGGATGCGCACCACTCTTAACCCCAAGCTACCCTGTTTCGACACTATTGTCACTTTTCCCAGCAGTGTTCGCGCACAAAGGCGCCAAATTCAAAATATTAATAGCGAGCAAGTGAATTACAGTGCTAAATAGCTAATTGTAAAAAGCAATGGATTTAAATTCAGGATTTACTTTCTTTATTTAGTGCAGGATGAAGTTTTTTTAGAACTGTTAATAACAAATTATATGCATAAAAATTTGGCGGGATTTTCGAAGCTCGCCGATTAGCATAAACCTTAACGTACATATTAATATGCAAATTGATCATGAACACGATCGCAAGGACGAAATTCTTGCCCGCCACTAACCAGCCACGAAGAATAAGAAGAAGACATTGTGTCCGTATTTGGACCTTTAGACATACAACACACATACACACAACCTTTACAGCGTTATCTGTTTTGCATAAACCGACTCCTAGATCCTTGAAATCACGCTCACCACAACGGCGTCGTCAAGACAAACCTGTGCGAAATCAAATTAATTAATAATGACATGTAACACCTGCGTCTACTGCCTGCTACGGATAAATATAGCCTTATATTGGCAAAATCAGCGAAAAATCAGCGAAACAAAAAACTACTTTTAAACTACTTTTGTCCAAGTACATTCTCCTTAAGTAGGCAGACTTTAGAAGCATTTCTTCACTTCATGGAATCACTCACAGAAGGACCAGATCAGAATAGACGGAGGAAATCCATTAATTATTGAATGCCATAAATTATGGTTCGTTCAAGTGCCTTCGTTTAGCTTATTTATATAAAATCATTCGTTAACAATTCGGACAAGAGTGGCCGCTACTTGACATGTTAAAGAAATATCGATATATCGGCCTCAAAATTTCGATATTTATCGATAATTTTATTTTTCATAATATCGATATATCAATATTAAAATTTTTAATATCGGAAACAAACCGCATTACTGATAAACGGTAAAGACTCATAGAGACCGCCGGTGTGCAGTTTATAGTTTCTAGGCAAGACCTAAATGAGTTCTAGTTAAATTAAATAAATAAACAAATCGATTTAATATTTAACGATTTCAGTTTAATTAAATAAATAATTAAAATTAGCAATTTTATTCCACATTTTAGGTACTATATAATATGTTTTGGTTTGGTATTTGTTGATATACCAGAGATTAACATCACTAACGATTTTCTGCCATATTAATATTGCATTGATCCGCTTTTATGTATTATTGTAATTATTATATTTGCCAGAGACTGGTAGATCGCTATATGAATTATTATTATTAGTAATACTTTAAATGTCGATTTTTGTCGTTATATTTTTGATTACCAATAAGTTTTTACATTTAATAATAGTATTATGTTTTTCTATTAAATCACGGATACAGGTTAGAAACACTGCTGTATGAGTCCGAGATTCCATGTGGATTAATGATAACTGTAGATTGTTGTTAACTGTAATTAGTTATGAAACCCATTTACAGATGGCGTTTCGATAGGATCGATATTGATAATATCGATATTTTCAGGACGATATTTCAATATTGATATATCGTAAAATTGTAAATATCGATTTCGAAAAATATCGATATTTCATCATCGTCTGACATGTCTAGCCGCCACTGTAACAGGTTGATTTTCAATTTCTTTCAATAGGGCAATAGTCGACAATTAAACTTTTCCCAACTTTTGCCCCACTGGTTTTTGGTGTCTTCATCTACATCCAAGTGAATTTTGAACTTGACTTAGACCTGAAAGACGCCAGAAGCGTGAAACAACATGGCAGCATCGTGCGACTGAGTGGCCGCATACCATCACTGACGATGTCTTCCTTCTAATCGCTAATCACTAATCGCCAGCATCAGCATCTTGCGCCCGTGCATTTCCTATGTGCAGCCAGCAGCCAACGATAGCGACAGCGACACAAGCAACAAGCGTTCTGTTAATTGCGAGTCGGCAATCGAAACGGTATAATGGTTTTCGCGCGTCCCAACACCATCCATGTACATGAGAGCTAAGCTCGCCATCATGGGATGCCAATAAGGAAACGCCACAACCGGCTTAGAATGTGCTTAGATGACTAGATAAAAACCAGCCAATCGCATACAATCTCAATCGCTCACAGCGATTCTAAAACGTTCGGCGACAACAACACAGGATGTGTTCATAATCAATTTATTAATTTCGATTTGTCTTTGATTGATTGATATATAATTGTCTTTGATTACCGATAACAATTATAGGTTAAATTTTACAAGTTCTCATGTATGAGAGATTAGGTTAAGTGAGGTTAGGTTACCGAGAAGCAAAAGATCCTTGGGTGGAAAAATGGAAGGATCAACTTCGAGACGGTCACTGAATATGAACAGGTAAAATTGCCTTTCAAGGACGAAGAAGAAGAAGAAGAAGAAGGTTAGGTTAGTCCACGAGGGGTATTTTTTAACCTCATTTACTCATTAAATTACAATTTGAGGCCATGTTTATATCGCCTCTCTCTTTGATTTGTTCAGCTGCGTACACTCTAGCCTTGTTAATTTTGACTAAAATTGAAAATCTAAATATTTTTTTGAAAGTCTATAAAATTTACTTGAATATGACGAGACTATTTTATAGAAAATATTAAAATTGCATTATTCTATACAGTTTTAAATTTAAATTGTATTTTTATCATAAATTATTTCGTATTTTTAAATCTATTTAGATTTAAAAATACGAAATATTACGTAAAAATATATTTTTTCAAAAAACAATCAACGTCATATTCTAGAGAATTTAATTTTCTACAAAATATGATCTAACTCGATGAAATCGGTCAAGTAGAATTTTCTCAATTGTGTACACAAAATCAAAAAACGATATTGTTAAAAAACGCGTTCAAAGTTGAGTAAATATAAAAATACTACATATTATTATGAAATTTATGTGATACAACTTCAAAGATACTGCAGACATCGACTTGAAAATTTGAGAAGATATTCTTGAATAGACTAGCTATTGTTAAGAATATTGCCACATTTCTAAAAATAATGAAAATTCAAAAAAATGATATTTTATTTCAAAATGTATAGAAATGGCATACATTTCGCCCTTTTTATTCGATTTTCTCAATTGAGTACATGCTAGGAAACTTTGTTTTGATCAAAAACGACAACCCAAAAAGTTTTTACAAAGTTTATAAAATTTTCTTGAATATGATAGTGAGTATTTTTCAAGAAAAAGATAAAATTACGTGTTTTAGACAGTTTCAAACTTAAATTGCATTTTTTTCGCATAGAAATTCGACTGAAAATACGAAATAATATGTAAACATATAGTTTTTTCTGAAAATAATTAACATCATATTCTAGAGAATTTAATTATTTATAAAAGAAGCCCTCAATTATCCAAATCGATTCAGTAGAATTTTCTCAATCGGGTACGCAAAATCAACGACGTTGACAGAAAAACGCATTTAAAGTTTGATTTACTTTAAGGCTAAATTAAGGCTAAATAACCAAAGTTAAGTTCACTTTGAGTTTGTTAGTTTGATTTCCAAAAAAATTAAATAATTAATTTACTAAAATTTAAATGTCTTCACACTTTATAATGTATTCTCCTGTAGCGCAAGTGTTTTTTTTTCTATTCGCACCGAAGCGTTCGACTTCTTCAGCGAATTTCGTGTCTAGAGAAAGGTATTACCTAACAGTAAAGTTTAACTAGCTCAAGTATCAATGAAATTGGCATGGTTTGTGTTATGCGCAGATGTGTAAACGCACAGGTGTTGGTGAGCGCCCGTTTTGCACGAACGCGTTTATCTCAACAGCGCGTACCTTCATTTTCAATTGCGACTCACTTCTCTAGCGCTCTAGCGAAATGAAAACAGATACCGAGATATCTGCAGCCACGAAGCTAACTGTACATGTCACCATCGATGCCGAGAGAGCACATAAACAATCAGCGAGAGCCGTTTTGAGGCTCACAAATAATAATAATACGCACAGTGCGTCGATTTGAAGAAAAGAGCGTCTTAAATCGACGCAGCGCCGCGATCAAGCTAAAAATTCCCATTTCGCGTCTCTTTGTTATGCATTTTACCATATTTAAAATAATGCGAACAAAATGAATGATAACCCATTAGAAAGTTTAATTTATCGGGGCAAAAATCAGTGGTTAGCATTTAAATTTTTCTTTTATCACAGAATGTTATCATGGGTATACTTTATCCTTTACTGGTGATATGAAAAAGTAAAATGTATACAACGAGTCATAGATCAGCAAATTCTCTATTTCATAATCTATTAAATGGTATATAGATGACTACTTTCCTGCTTGTGTACGATCCTTCTACGATTGTAAATTGTCCTTAAACGAGTTGCGACTCTGCGAAATTTCGCTCGGTGTGAGGCAATTGCACGTCGCATCAGTGAAGATCCACTACGCGAAAATTTTAACGTCTAACGACTGATTATAGCAGAAGAGTTAAGCTATCCAATGGTGTATGAATAATTCCGATAGCATTATTCTAAATAACAGAAAAAGCATGATAAAGGACGCGAAATGAGTATTTTGGAGCTCTCGTAGCGCTGCAACGAATTAAGACGCCTTTTTCATCAAATTTCCCCACTCTCTTGCCACTGTCAAATTGTCTGACGCCTTGTTCCGACCTAAAACTTAGCATTTCATCCGAAACGGATTCATCGAAAAAATTGTTTACAACCAAACCGTTTCAATAATGACTTGTTACCTTATTATGGATTAACACCATCGATAGCAATTTCGCAATGTTACAGCATAACACAATATTTTCATGTTTGCTTATGTTCATCTTATTCATATTAATAGCTTTGAATTATGTTGATAAAAGCAAAAAATCTAGGCGTAGACGTAAAAAATAACTTTTTTTCATTTGCCAATTTCTACTTTTTGGCCCCAGGAAAAATAACTGTAAATATTCAGTTCAGTTCAGTTTAAATTTGATGTACAGAAATATAATAAATAGAAAAAGAAATATAGTATTTCGTAATGATGATGGCATAACACAAGATTTTCTTATTTGCAAATACGTTCATCTTAATCATATTATTAATTCCCTTAAATTGTTTGCATAAAGACAACAAATCTAGACGAAAAATGATTTTTTAGTCTGCCCTGTTTCCCTGAAATCACTCGACTTTTGGAGTAGGGTTGTTAACACATTCATTGTTAAATGTAAAGTTAATACTATTTTATATTATACTATTTTTATACTATTTATATATTTTCAATAAAATAAAAAAGTTTTAAATAATATGTGAATATTTGCGAAAATTAAACCATGAAAGTTTATGGGATTTATTTGTATATTGTGGCGTCATATTTTCGGGAAAATGATCTGCACCCCTTTTTGCAATTGCCAATTTCTACCTTTTTGTTTTGAGTTAACTAACCGTAAATATATTTAATATTAGCTTTTATCACTTTCAAATATTATAAGTAAATTGGCTAAATTTAATTTAAAATAACAGAAATTTTATAAATTTAATTCCTTTGTAATGATTATGGCGTAGCAGCATATTTTCAAGTTTTATGAATAATAATAATATTGTATTTGGGCCGTAGACCTGGCATCGAGCACACTGCTCCTTCAGCTTGGTTTGTTAGCAGTTTTTTATTACTATTTTTTTGTAATACATGCTATGAAATTGTGATTTGTAATGCAACGTTTTGTTATTGATGTTGTTGTGTTGCTTATCAAGTTGACTTTCATGTGTGAATGTTGAGTTGTTTCTGATAGAAGTTCCTTGTTCTGTGTTGACTACTTGGGTTGCGCTAATTTTGCGATTGGAGATGTAACCCGATGAGTAGATTGTTAAAGATGTGAAAATTTTCTTAGGTGTGAATTTTTAATGTAATTTTTATGTGTGAATTAATTGTGGATATAATGATAGGTGCCCAGCCCGGGGACTTGAACCCCGTCCGACTGCGTGGTAGACCGATGCACTACCACCTAAGCTGCCCAGGTGGGCAAGTTTTATGATTTTATTAAAAACTTCAATAAAACTGTGAAGATAGAGAACACAGAACTAGAAGAAGTTGAACTCTACAAATATTTAGGAGTGGAAATGGGACAATAAAGGATTGCAAGGACGAGACATAAAATGAGGATAGAGAAGACCTATAAAGTATATTTTGCACTAAATAAGTATATATTCAACAAAAGAGAGCTTTCAAAAAGGACAAAAGTAAGAATCTATATATATTCATATACAAAACCAGCTATCATCCCAGGAACGCCCTTCTCATTTTCTTTTCCAATACCATTTTTGTGATCACAGCCAGCCCTCCCCCCTTTTCCTCCTGCCATTTTCCGACAATATTCTTCCTTGGGAACCTAGTCATTCCTTCTTCAGTCCTTCACAGTCAATTGCCAAGTGCTCCCAGGTATCCACCCCTGCCAAACAAAATATACATTTCGGGTATTCCTGCCCCATCCAGACCTTCCTGCCTCTCTCCTCCGAGCCACACCCAGCCCTTGCCAACAATGTCTTCTCCCTTCCGCTTCTGCCCCTATCCCCAAAGTACCAGGGCCTCCTCCCGATAACCAATAATATCAAACACTATTAACATATGGTTGCGAAACATGGAACTATAACCAAAGATATTTAAGCCGAACATTAGACACAGAGATGAAATGCCTGAGAAGAGTGTATGGAGTAACTAAATTAGACAGAATAAGAAGTTAGGTGATAAGACAGGAATTGGAAGTAGATAGCCTAGTGAGATTTATTGAAGAGAGACAACTACCTTGGTGGGGCCATCTGGTTAGAATGAACAGCAACAATCAAACAAAGAGAGTATGGGAAGCGAGAACACAAGGAAAGAGACCCAGAGTCAGGCCAAGGAAAACATGGGAAAACAAAATTACTGAGTTAATTAAAAGAAAGGGATGTCAAGAAAGAGAAGCAAGGAATAGAACGAAAAACAAAGCGTAATGGAAGAAATTTTATAAAACTGAAATGAAATAATGTAAAAAGAAATGCATAAAAGTATAATAACGTTGTTAATATTGTAAGGCTAAATAAACTAACTATATACATAAAACCTATTTTTTTGTTATATTTTTTGCGCCAGGCCAAATAACCGTAAATATTATTCGTTTAATTAACATGCCTGACCGTTTGTAAAGTATTTACAATTGCATCATGCATGGGTCAACGTATAGGTCGTGAATCCATCACGCCAAAGTGTTAAAGTCAATGGTTAATGCCCTAATGCTTATTTCGCGTATTTTGCACTCACGCACGGTCTAATCAGGGTCGTTGCATAGTATTTCATCGTGTGGCGGGTCAGTTCTTCGCCCCCGAGGGAGTTAGAACTATTTTTGGCAGCCGGAAGCGTTAAAAACCCATCAAAACTATAATATTTACCATTTTGCAGCATCGACCATAATATTTTCGTTAACAATCATAACGCTTAACATTTAATAACCATAATGCTTAACAAATACTCTTCTAAAAATTCAAAATATTGAACCAACTCTTAATCTCTTAACAAAATCCACCTGTCATTATTTAATTATTATCACAATATTTATTGTATTATATTATTCTTCTATATACCGAAAATATCTTATCAAAAAACAGCAGATTTCAATATTATGTGTTTTGTTTATTTATTAAGCTTTTATTTCCGTGTATTCGGTGTATTTTAAAATTAATTACTCGGATCGTAGAATCGAATAACATGTGTTCGAAAAAGTTTTGGTATAAATATTTTTTGCGTGTTTTTTCTGCGTCGATAAACAATGGCAGGAATGAAAATAGTCGCAGATGTTTTCATTCATTGTATCTACGTGCCCAATGACGAGGTGCAAACACGGCGTGGTGTTTGTTTAAATGTTCGTTTCGGTGCTGGTTGTTGCGTCAAAAAAGTGCAAGAAGCACGGCCTAGCAACGCCCAATGGCCTTCGCCACCCGGGTAATTTTGCGACCGGTCAAATTGGGCGTAATTTACTCCTGAAAGTACCTGCTGAAACGACTTGGATGAGCAGATCTGAGTCAAAAAGAAAGAAAAACAGGAATGATTTCTTTTTGACTTCAACGTTTCGGGACTACTTGTGTTACACGTTTGGTAGTTAATAACTAGTAAAACTAACTTTGTTCTTGTATTCTGGACCAGTTAACTGGACCCTGCATATTTTACTAAAATACTACGAAAGAAAATGAAGAGGAATGCGTGATTTCTTTTAAAACTAATTGTAAGTCAGTTATTGCATTTACTTCTAAGTTTCTAAAAATTCACGTAGGTTGTTTTCCAATGAACATTTATAGGTTAACGTATGTTTACTGAAGGTAGGCTTGGTTAGGTTAGGTTAGGGTTTATTTATATATGTGGCTTTCCTCTGAAATGCAGTTTTGCCTGCCCGGTTTTTTCATCTTTTTGTTGTTTCATTTTTTGCGTGCTGTGAGTTTTCACTTTCTCCTGTCTTGTGTTAGTTCTTTCCAGTTCCTTATCACAATTTCTTGCGCCCCGGCTAATTTTTGTGACTGAACAAATTGGGCGTAATTTACCCCTGAAAATACCTACTGAAACGACTTGGATAAGCAGATGTGATTCAAAAAGAAAGAAAAATAGGAATGATTTCTTTTTGACTTTAAAGTTTCGGGACTACTAGTGTTACATATTTGGTAGTTAATAACTAGTAAGACCAACTTTGTACTTGTAGTCTGGACCAGTTAACTGGACCCGGCATATTTTACTAAAATACTACGAAAGAAAATGAAAAGGAATGCGAGATTTCTTTTAAAACCAATTGTAAGTCAGTTCTGTCATTTACTTCTAAGTTTCTATAAATTGACGTAGGTTGTTTTTCACTGAACTTTAATAGGTTAACGTCTGATTACTGAAGGTAGGCTAGGTTAGGTTAGGTAAGGTTAGGTTAGGGTTTATTTATAGTGAGGCTTTCCTCTGGAATGCAATTTTGCCTGCCCCGTTTTTTCATCTTTTTGTTGGCTCATATTTTGCGTGCTGTGAGTTTTCACTTTCTCCTGTCTTGTGTTAGTTCTTTCCAGTTCCTTATCCCAATTTCTTTCGCTTCGGCTAATTTTTGTGACCGGTCAAATTGAGCGTAATTTACTGCTGGAAATATATGTTAAATAACCTATCTTAACCTAAAAAGTATAGCTTCATTCAAAAAAACTCTGAGAAAATGAATGTTGAAAGAAATCCTTTCTGTTTTGCTTTCTGAAATACCTGCTGAAACGACTTAGATGAGTAGATGTGAGACAAACAGAAAACAAAACAGAAAGGATTTCTTTCAACATTCATTTTCTCAGAGTTTTTTTTGAATGAAGCTATACTTTTTAGGTTAAGATAGGTTATTTAACATATGTGCCTCATCTTTATTTTTTATCCTTATCACTGTTTCTGTTATCTTTCGTAAAACTTTTCTATAGATGTTCCGATACGCCTAGAAACGCATTTAACATATATTAGGTTAGGGTAGGTCAAATTTTAATTAACTTCGTCGATTTATCATAAAATAGATAATTTTGATAATCGTGAGCATTATTGACAATGTTATGAAAAGATTTAGCGATTTTTTAATTGTTTTACGCTGTTAATCTTGGTTTTTCTATGAGTTTAACTCCATACCCGAATTATTTTATTACGGATTCAGATTATTCGACTAAAACTTTGTAAGATTTGTTCAAAACATTTTTTCGTAGTTGCTTCTGTAATCTTTAAAAAATCATTTTTCGCAAAGTTAGAATTGTCTGCCGATAATGACCGTCGGCATCGGCGTCGGCGAAATATGTTAATTGTAGATGCGTTTGTAATCCGAGGAGCAGACGACCTTTGAAAAAGCGCTGAGCGTGGAAGAAGTTCGCCGTCGAGTAAACAGGAATCGCAATATATAGGTTACTGTCTTGCGAAGATGGGTCCGATGAAGACGCAATTAGTTCTGACTACTTGCCCCCGTTCGCTGGGATGCCGAGCACTTCTAATTATCTAATTAAATTGATGATTATGATACGCAGGCGCACTCAATGATTACGCATTCATTACAACCAAGCACAACTAACTACTTTAATATACTTTAATAATAACAATCCTGTATTAAATATTCGTATGTTAATAACCTTTTCTTAACTTTTTTAAACATTTTTATTATTATTCTGTTAATCAATTTGCTTTCAATTTTACTAATAAATAAAATATAGTAAGATTAAGAGTTTAATAACATTTTGTTTATTGTAAGTAATTTTTTGTAGTTGTTTATTAAAATGGTGTAATGTGAAAGGGGTTGTCTGGGGCGGAGAATCCCTTCTTCCGGCTGCGTAAGTACGACAAATCCTAGTTGCGCAGTACGCTGAACGGCTGGCGCAAGCGCGTTGAGCCGCGATCGCGACGTGTGTGTAAGTCGTCTTGCTGCGCATGCAAATCCAAATCCGGCGAGGGTTAAGCGCGCTTTTTGGGGTGGGAGACGAGCGCGGTGCGCTGATTGGTGACGACGTCGCGATCGGCCGGCGCACAAGAGTCGCTTCGCGGCGCTCATTAACAGGGTTGCTTGGCTAAGTTTCGTATCAGTACAAGCCCGGCGATCGTGCGTGACAGTGTGTGAGCAGGCACCTCATCCGCACACCTTCAAGGCATCTGCACATTTTGCCGCCCCATTCTGCAACGTCCGTCTAGACGTACAAACCGCCGCCGAATCACAACCTAGCCATGTGCATCCTGGTGATCGTACTCGCGTGCATCGCAGCCGCACTTGCTGCAATCGCCTTCGGCCGACGGGATACCCTCAAGACCGACAGTGGTGGCGAGGACGAACTGTCACCACCACCCGGTCCTCGACCGCTGCCCTTGATCGGCAGCCTTCATTTGCTTGGTGGCCACGAGACACCCTTCCAGGCCTTCACAGCGCTTAGCAAGAAATACGGCGATGTCTTCAGTATTACCCTGGGTACCACCAAGTGCGTCGTGGTGAACAATTTCAATCTGATCAAGGAGGTGCTCATCACCAAGGGGGCTGATTTTGGTGGCAGGCCTGACTTTATCCGATTCCACAAGCTCTTCGGAGGTGATCGCAATAATTGTAAGTACCTACCAGTAATTTTAAGCTCAGTGTTTATACTTCCGGGTTAGATACATACAACCTCCTTAGTCTTTATCTTCTCCAATCTCCTTTGCCCTACTACCTACCACAAGGTTTACATAGTCGTTGGAAACCTTGTGGTAGGTACCTTCTCATATGGTACCCATTTCGTGAGGTTCGCAAGATACCTATTTATCAGTGGACATTGAATTTGGCTCGGCCAGACACAGACAGCAACCCTGACTTAATGATAATGACATTGCCTTCAAAATTCACGTGCATAAATTGACGACCGACCACATTGCGGACCGGTCGCGGCGCTCTAGTCTGGTTCACCCAGGAAAGGACGAGTGTCACATATTTCATCTCGGATTACATTGGCAATGTTTACGTTTTTCCATCGTTCGATCAGAGAGAGAGGCGTACCTCCTCGAAAAGCGGGCGATAAGCTTTTTTGCTCCACGCAGTTGTTCTTCGGCTGTGGGCCCGCGATGGTGTGTGATGTGATGTGTGCGAATCGAGCAAGTGGAAGAGACGTGTGGAATTGCGAGAGGAGGCCAGGCGATACGACGATCCGTATCCGCGTGAGCCAACAGCTCCACGCCCCGCTTGACGTGCGTGCATTAGGACTTTTACTAGTTTGCTCGTTACTCATTCACGAGTACGAGTAATATGTACTACAACTAGATAGCCCTGAACTTGAACTTGAAAGTCTAGCTGCGATACGCTGGCTTACAAACGGCCAAGGCTTCGACATCAACCACAACCAAATCGAAAACGAAAAAAACCAAAAAGACTTTGAATCAAGCGAATTAAAGTCTACTCTCTTAGGTTCTATAACTCTACAAGTCTAGGTATTCAAATTACCTCCTAGAGAGCGCCAACTCTTTTTTTCTAATTCCCATAGGAAATTATTTATTCCAAAGTGTTGATGCATTTTTTGTCTTTGCTGAGATCGTTGGCCGATCATGAGCTGGTCATCAACATTTCGATTTGGATTGCAAAGCGATTTTTTGTCCTGTCGCGACTCGCCTAGCCTTCTCATCTCTAACTCTAGCTCTCTAGCTCTAGCGAATATTCCATCTAGCTGTGCCAAACGCTAGATGGATTCGCTAGAGCATGGTGGCAGCGACGGCCTAGCCTAGCGATATTCTAATTTCGTTTGCAAACTGGTTTTCGATCCAGCGTTTGTTGTCTTTCGTCTTCCTAAGTTCTAAGCCGTTGGTACTGAGCGTTGTGCCTGAGTAGTAGGCTCCAGCGTGGCGTGGCGAGCGCGAATTCTTTTTTGGCCGCGTTTCCCGTCGGCGGCGAGCGCGAGGGAAGGAAACTCGTCGCCGTCGCACCTCCTCTGGGCTCGGTCTCATTTTCGTTACAATGTTGTTCTGTAACAGCCGAGGCCCCGCCAGCATCGTTATGGTAATGAGGTATACACATCGGAACGAGTCCTGAATTGGTGGTGGGCAGCCGGTGAGATGCTCGTGGAGAGAAATCCAGAAGCAAGGAAAAAAAACGAGTGATAGAGGCCAAGGACAAATCACCGTTAGCGAAATCCGCGCACCGGCTGTATACACTCACACTTGGGCAAATACACTCATGCCACACACGCGGTGTCCACGGTGTCCGGTGTCTCCGGAGTGTGGGGCATCATCTAAGGCCGAGCAAGCGACAGCCGAATCTCAAAAAACGACGCCCACGAACGTGGCTCGCATGGATCGCGCCTGGGCCCAGCAGGCGTTCGACTCCTGCGCCACGCGGCCTTCACGACTGGCATCGGCTGTGTCCCTGACCACTTTCAGTCGTGTTGGCCCTTTTGCTCCTCCCGTCCTACCACCATGTGCACACCTACGTCCTACCTATACCTACAAACATACAAGCATTCATGAATACAAGCATACAGGCATGTGCATACAAGCTGTCTACGGTTTTCTGCGCAACGCCACACAACCTGTCGCCCTCCTGCCTCTCCTCCCATACTAAATTACTAAGCCACTAAGCATCCAGGCGCTAACTGTTTTGATTCTTTCCTACAGCGCTCGCACTGTGTGACTGGTCCGCCCTACAGAAGACTCGGCGAAGTATCGCGAGGACCTACTGCTCGCCACGCTTCACCTCGCTGCAGTATGACCACGTGAATCTGGTTGGTTGCGATGAGGTCCGCGTCTTTCTCAACGCCCTCCAGCAAAAGGACTTCTCGAATCCCTTGGACATTAAGCCCTTGGTACTAGCCGCTTGCATGAACATGTTCACCCAATATATGTGCTCTACCAGCTTCGACTATGACGATGATCACTTCAAGCACACCGTTCGCACCTTCGATGAGATCTTCTGGGAGATTAATCAAGGATACGCTGTGGACTTCCTGCCCTGGTTGCTCCCAGCCTACAAGGGTCATATGCGTAAACTGGGAGACTGGGCCTCTGATATCCGACAATTCATCCTGACCCGCATCATAGACGAACGTCGTCTAGCCTTGGACACTACCCTACCACCGAGGGACTTCACAGATGCTCTTTTGATTCATTTAATCGAGGATGAAGCTGATCGTAAACAGCAGGAATACGAAACTAAAAAAGCCCAAGAGATGGCTGCACGACTTCAGCCAATTCCTGAAAAGATTGTTGATCAAGGTGTTCCGGAAAGCAAGCCAATCACGGAAAGCAAAACAACTACCAAGTCTACAAATAAAGACGCCCCAATGGAAAACCTCAACTGGCAACACATTATCTTCGAGTTAGAAGACTTTCTTGGTGGTCACTCTGCAATCGGAAATCTCATCATGATCACTCTCGCCTCCGTAGTCGGACGCAAGGAAGTGGTTGAAAAAATCCGAGCCGAGATCGACCATGTCACTGCGGGAGAACGCCTTCCAACTTTAGCTGATAAAGACAGAATGCCCTACACGGAAGCAGTGATCTGGGAAACCCTAAGAACAGCAAGCTCACCGATTGTACCCCACGTGGCAACAACCACATCGATGATCAACGGCTACCGAGTTGACCCTGGTACTGTGCTCTTTGTGAACAATTACGAACTGAACGTGGGTGAAGCCTACTGGGACAGACCCGAAGAGTTTCTTCCAGAACGTTTCATCTCCCCTTCAGGCGGAGTTGTCAAACCAGCTCATTTCATCCCCTTCAGCACTGGGAAGCGCACCTGTATCGGCCAGCGCCTCGTGCAGTGCTTCACCTTCCTCCTGATCGCAGCCCTATTCCAGAACTACGACATCGCCCAATCAGAACCCATTCATCTGGTACCCTCCTGTGTCGCAGTACCCCCAGATACATTCAAACTGCGAATAACACCACGGGCACGTGAATAACTCACCAACACCTGCACACACCTACAACATACACACGCACCATACACAAACGCAAACACACAAACTAGTTGGTACACCCACGCGTAGGTACATGTTTTTGTTTTATTTTTAAATATTGACTCTATGCTCATATTATATTAATATTTTGAATCCGTCCCGCGTTCTTATTTTTTTCGAGCACGGTTGTTACGATTTATATTAAAGATATTTATATTGATGAATAACACGGAATACGACTACAAATAAGCTACTCGCACACTGCCCCCCTCGCTCGCCCCCCCTTCGACCGTTGATCACGACATACATAAACAATGTCATCATGTCATCTCGCCATCTCATCTCGTTTTGTTTTTGTTTCTGCTTCGCAACTTTGCCGAAAGCGGAAGCGTTTTTACAACGCCCAACATCGACATCACCAAAATCGCCCGCACCTCGTTCTTCTCCTCTTTTTTTAAATCATAAACGTTATTATTATCTTATATCGTAATTATATATAACGTGGTTAATACGAAAAGAACACAGAAAATATTTTTATATATTTTTTTCCATTGCCTTGTAAATATCTCTTCTCTCATTGTGAATTATTGTATAAAACGTTAGCTATTTATATATTATATATGTGTAACATTTTCTAATTGTAAGGTCTCCCAATGTTATGTTCTATGTATTGAGACTGAATAAATATGTATTTAATTATGCCATGTATTAAAAAGAATATGGGGATATAAGTGAAAGTTTTAAATATAATTTTAATTCAAAGATATCGGTGGTTTTATTTCTTTTCAGCGTTTTACAGACTATGAAGTATTTTTTTGGAAATTATTTTAAACATTAGGTATATAATTCAAGAATACTCGCTGAAAACTTCAAGTCGATTGTTGTAATATTTACGACGTTTTTTATGATGTTATTAAAAATATTCGTACGTTTTCATGCGATTTTAATCGCAACTATGGTTTTTAAATTTGCGTTCACGATTGTAAGAAATCTACTGAACCGATTTGGCTGAATAAAAACTCATATCATAGATAATTAAATTGCCTAGAATATGACGTTAATTTTATTTTTGCAAAAAATATATTTATATTATTTTTTTCGTATTTTAAGTCGAATTTTTATGTGAAAAAATTTTTTAGAAAAAAAGAAATATGCTGACATTTCAATGTCTGATTTAACCTCCACAAATAATAGTTTTCGATATAAAGAGAAAAATAATTGATTTAATTCAATTTTATTTCATGTTAGTCTTAGAATGTTGAATTTTAATATAAGCTCTAGTTCCATGCAAGAGTGTGCTGGTAGCGGTACAGATCATAGGCAGTTGTTGTCCTACACAGCATCTAACTATCTATATGTTCCTTTTTTGTACAAGGGCTGTCCAACAATTACCTTTTAAATAATTATTCTTACAATTAGTAAGAATAATTAGTAAGAATAATTTAATTTAAAGAATTTAAAACTGCATAAAAACCTACAATTTTAATTTTTCTTTAGAAAAACTTGATGTAATATTCTAGAAAATTTTATAAACTTTGCAAAACCTTTCTGCTTTCTTGATTTCGATTAAAATTAAGGACGCTAGAGTGTACGTAGCTGAGCAAATCAAAAATTCGAGGCGAAATGAATGCAAATCATTTTGAGTTATAGTCTCTGCGAAACATTTCTGAAAATCACGTATACTTTGACTTTCTCTGGAAGAAATTTCGTTTGAGATACTATAACCATATTTTTCCATTTTTTTCGACGATATTTTCTCCTAACCTATCCCAACAAAATGCTTTAGTAAAAAAACTATACCACTCGTCCCAACAAAAACATGGAATTACCTACCTCTACCTGGAACTTATTGAACACAATTTATCTAAACCCGAAAGTGGTAGGTTGTTAAAAAGAAACAAGTTGAGGCAACGTAGTATACACTACGATATAGTCAAGGAACTAGTTTGATAAAGTCGCCTTGTTAATGGTGTGTGTCCATGGTAATCTCATAAGATATTGAATAATACAACCAGTGTGGAACATGATTTATCATCGTGTAATCTAACATTCTATACTTTATGTTTTTCTTTTTCTTTATTCAGCGTCATACAAGGTCATTAATGTGTTCAAACATTTTAATTGTTATTTATTGCCAATTCATTCATTTAAAATACTCTTCTATGATTTTTGTTACTTTTTTAAATTATTTAAACTGTTCAATCTCATGTATCGAGTAAAAAATGATATTAGGACGTAGTTTAGTCAATTGGTAAACTATTCAAGAATATTCCCTCAATATTTCAAGTCAATAGCTGCAATATTTTCGAAGTTATACCTCATAAAGCTCATTCTTTAACTTTAAACTCGTTTTTTCTCGCAACCTCGTTTTTTGATATTGCGTACCCGATTGAAGAAATTCTATTAAAGCGATTTTGGCAAATAAAGACTCATTTTATAGACAATAAAATTCTCTAGAATATGACATTAATTGTTTTTTGAGAAAGTATATATTTACTTACATTTTTCGTATTTTAAGTCAAATTTTGATTCGAAAAATGCACTTTAAATTTAAAACTTTATAAAAATATGAATTTTTAACTTTTTGTTAAAAATCTCGCGACGTCATATTCAAGAAAAGTTTATATACTTTGCAAAAACGTTTCGCCTTTTCGTTTGTGGTCAATATTTAAGACGTTAGAGTGTGCACAGCTGAAGAACTCAAAAAATATCGCCTCATTATTTTTTCTTCAGAGAAGCCATCAATTTTTTACTTAAATATCATTTTTTTAATATGAAAAAATTGCACTGTGCTTATAAATTACGCATTAAATTGTCATCAAGGATTCAAGCGCTTTAAGTTATAGTTCTAAAAAAATAAAATTGATTTGTTTTTGCCATGTTTCTAGTTTTTTTTTTCCATAAATATTTTGAAAATTTGTTTAAAAAAGTTTGAATAATTATTATATCAATTTATAAAACCAGAATAAACAGGTTTAAGTTATATCACAAAATTACTACGTAATTAGTACATAATTTTAAATTAAGTATAGTTTTATAGATGTTTGGAATAAAGTTGAGGGCAGCGATGGCGGTTTGGTGTCGCACACGTGCCGATGATTAATGATCTTCCGAAAAAAGTAGGTTGTGCAAAAACTCTTTCAAAACGGAAGAAACCGCGAAAAGAAACTCGCCCATGTTAATGCATTTCGCACTAAACTATCGACTAAACCCGTAGACTGATTGTGAGAAAGATTCGTAGTAAGTTTTACAACTTTTGTTTGTTCATACGGTTTTTTCTGCAAATATGTTTAATTTGAAAGATTTATTTATGTAAATTTCAGTTTAATAACCATCTGAGTGTTAATTCTTTGTAGAAGAACATAAATTTTCAACATTTCCAACAAATTAACGAACTTGATTTATGTTTGCACTTTGTGTGAAGTGTTTTCATGGTTTTTCATGGAAGTTAGGTGAATTTTGCCAGCACCAGACGCGTCTAATTGCATGCAGACCGCAGGATCTGTGCTAAGGTCTTCGGAAAGTCAAAGTGAACTGCATTAATTGCTTTTAAATGGAGTTTTTCGTACCCAATCAACCGCGTCGTGTCAATGACGGGGTGTAGTATTTCATGGCATTGTTTTGGACTAATTTACAAATGTTTAATAAACAGGAAGCGAAGAATTACAGAAGCCTAGTTGACGTCATAAAAACAGAACCAGAAGAGATTTTTTTTGGCTGATTTAGAAAGTAATTTCGAAGAAATCGCAGCTTCTGCGAATTAGTTTACATTTCCTAAACTTGAGTTTAGTTTTGCCGTTTCTAGAACAAACTGGCGCCTATTATTTACAACTTTGCAGCTTATTTTAATACATTTCTATTACATCATTTAACGTCTTACCAATTTCAAATGAAAATTTACTTCCTAAAAGTAATATGCTTCATAAACTGCATCATTTTAAAAAATTAAGAAATTGCTTGCTTGTTTAATTTGTATATGTCATAAATATATTTTCACAGAGTTATATAATTGAAGCCACAATTCAATATATTTTAGATTAATTCGTTTATTTACTAATTACTGTATGATTTTAACAAATCTAAAGACTATTATTTAAATCTTCTAGACTTCTATTTAAATCTGTATTCGAAACTAAATTTTCTTTAAAACTTTGATTTTCCTTGAAAATTGTAATTGTAGCCAGAATTCAATATTTTTTTACATTAGTTCGTGTAGTTATTAATTACTGCGTTATTTTAGGAACTGTAGAGGCTGGTTGTCATTTTAATCTGTATCTGAAATCGATTTTGCTTTAAAATTTGGATTTTCACAGAAAATTTTATAATTCAATATTTCTTAGGTAAATGAGTTTACTTATTAAAAAATTTCAAGTTTCTTACAACTGGGAAACTCATTCAAACATTTTCGATAGCCTTCTTATCATCGCATGCATTTGTTGATGTCGTCAACGCATCACGCACGTTTTGGAAACAAGCTCGTCAGAGCGAGTGACATGCAGGAATTTATGCATTAATATGATAATCGCTTGAAATTGGTCGATTGATCGAGCAATGGATATGCGTGGGCAACAAATTTCGTCCTCGATAACATCCGAAAAGTCGCGCCTTCCAAAACGTGCTCCAAAAGGAGGAAATCGAATCGGTATGAAAGCTCGTCCACTCACAGTGGGAGATTTCAAGAAAAAAGCGTCTTAAATCGACACTGCGCTGCGTACACGCTGAAAAATACACAAATTTCGACTTTTTATAATTACTTTTCTCATATTTAAAATAATGTTATCCGAATAAATGATAGATTATTAGATAGCTTAACTCTTTACGATAATAATCAGTTATTATAATTTAAATTTTTCATTTTTTACATAGAGTTATGACGGGTTGAAGTTGTCCTTTGCTGAAAGTTTGAAGGAGTAAAATGTATTCAAAGAATCAGATATCAGCATATTACTTATTTCATTATCTATGAAACTATATGTAGATTATTGATATTTTGTTTGAGTACAGCTATTTTTTTAGAGTGAATATAGGAGCGGACAATAGATCGCATATAAATTGTCCATATACAAGTTGAGATTCCGTGTATTTTGGAGTTACGTTAATGAGCGCAACTCGCGTGAGTGAGAAATAAGGAAGATTCGCAACTCATATATGGACAATTTACATGCAGCCAACTGAGCGCTCCTAAATACACCCAGATTAAAGTATCGTATACAAGCAATATATTAATGACCTATATACCATTTTATAGACAACGAAATAGGGAATATGCTGATATATAACTAGTTAAATACACTTTACTCCTTCATATCGTTATCAAAAGGTAAAGTCTATCGTTGATAACTCCTTGTAAAAAATATAATTTAAAATTGGAATAACTGATTATAATCGTAGAAGAGTCAAGCTATCTAATGGTGTATCATTCATTCCGATAGCGTTACTATAAATATGCTAAAATTAATGATAAAAAGTCGATAAAATATACATTTTTAAGGTTCACACAGCGCTGCGTTGATTTAAGACGCTTCTTTCTTAAAATCGTCCTACTGAACGTCGTAGCGTAGGAATTAGCATATTACGTAATCGGCGTACGCGTATGTTAATTCCGACACAATCCCCGACACTGGAAAATATGTGAGTCGGCCAGTTTCGATCAGTTTCGATTTTTTTTCGATTCACTGCCGCTGCCGATGAGCGTCATGAAGACGACGACAAAAACCGAAGAGAGGAAGAAAAAAAACTCGATTTCGACCGGCTTGCGCTAAGTGCGCCCGGGCCATCGCAAGTCGCTTTTAACGAGTTTTTTTTCTTCAACTCTTCGGCCAGCCACGGTTTGAGTAACTGCTGGTTTATCTGAATTTCGGGCCGGCCGATTTTTCGGCTCCGTATGCAAATTGCGATCGGCATATTCGGCCAAAAGGGGAAATTAAAGCGACGCACGAAAGCAAAATTTCAAGTTCACTGCCGTGATAATGCGCCTGACGCACGCATGTAATGCCTCTTTACAGATAAAAAATCATCGTTAAAGGGCCGTTTTTTTTACCTCGCTGTTTAAAAATAAATTTCGCCGAAAATTGCAGTGAGTTTTATTTTATGCGTGTACATTTTGGGGATTTGATTTAGTGCATATTGGTA
The DNA here is from genome assembly GCA_027575185.1 of Mimaenictus wilsoni. Classification (NCBI taxonomy): domain Eukaryota; kingdom Metazoa; phylum Arthropoda; class Insecta; order Coleoptera; family Staphylinidae; genus Mimaenictus; species Mimaenictus wilsoni. The sequence continues at coordinate 3,456,927 of JAODAC010000004.1, read as the reverse complement.
ATTTTGGAACTTTTTTTTAAGTAAAACGCGTTTGACTACTGGAAATTAGCGAATACGAGCCGAATTTCCAATCCAAATTTAATTTTTATGTTTTTTAAATGTATGAATGGTTTTAACATGAGAGATAGGCTAATTTTCTTATTTTTGTCATTATTAATTTAACCCCTTGAGGGTTTTTTTTTCCGTGACGTTTGGCTAAGTCTAGATTCTGTTGAGTAAGGTGTATGGAAAAATAATAATAAATAAATAATAATAAAAGTTTAAATAAAGGATTTTACAAAAATAAATACAAGCGCTTTATAAACTTCATATTTGCAACAACAGCAATTCAAACTCAAAATTAACTGATTTCTAATTATTTCAGCTTACCCATTTCCAAGCTGGAAAGGCATTACTACGCAATATTTATTTGGAAGGTGCATTAACATTAATAAAACTTGTGAAAATTACAACAATTTTCATAAAGTCTTGCCGTTTTTAAACATGCAGTTCATAGCATGTTTTTTGGCGTTGCCGGCGTCTAGCTAACCGGAAGAACCGGAAGAAGAGGTAAACCTATGAAAGAGGTGTCTACTATTAAATATAATAGTGGGGTTCTGCGCAACCCCTAAACATCAGACACGCTGCACCGGTATTGCGGGTTATGCATTTCGTCAGTGCAACGGTCTAGAGGATCCTCTATGTGTGTCCTTCGACTTTACGCTTTTGCCCCACGACATTTCCACAGAAAAGGACTATTGCATTCCAGTTTGAATGGAAATGAAGCATTGCACTCCAAAAAAAAAAAAAAACAACAGGTCGCCGCCAGGAGTTTCATCCCTTCTTTGGTCCATTCTGGGCAGATTTCAAGGGTGTGGTCCGGGGTATTTGCTACTCCCAGTGAGCAATGGCTGCACATATTACTACCCTTCTTGCCAAATCTGTGGAGGTACGACGCAAATTGGCCATGGCCAATAAGAAACTGGGTAAGATAGTGGTCACAGCCTCCATGCGGACGCTTTAGCCATGCTGTTAGGGATGATACCCACCGCTTGAGCCATCCTGACGTGGTGCTGTTTCTCCATCTGGCGGCCCATTCCCCCGTTAGCCCATGGGGCGTATTAGTTTCCTCGCCTATTCGTCGTCGGTAACTTCTTTGTCGTTCTAGCGCTACCAGGTCCGGAGGAGGGGTTGACGATAGAATTTCTGCAGCCTCTGACGACACAGTATAGTATGCCCTACACATTCTCAGAGTACATCCTCTTATGGCATGCCGAATTTTCTTCATGTTAGTTTTGCTCCGCGCCCCATCCGCCTACACCGACGCAGCATAAAGCAACTTTGATAGCGCGACTGAAGACGGAATCCGCCTTGCAGAGTCTTTGCTGCCTCCATGTTGAGGTAGGCGTCTCGAGATTGCTGAGCATACTCTCCTGGTTTTGAATTTCATAGCATGTTTAAAAAAGTTTTTTGAGCAATTAAAACTCTAAACTAACTGATTTCTTATAATTTCAGCCAAATTTTACAAATATCATGTTGAAGAGACATTACCATGCTATCATAATTTTAAAAAATGCATTGAAAAATAATGAAAGTTGTGGAAATTCCAATTTTGTAAAGTATCCCCGTTCTGTGAGCTGCAAAATATTTTTTTAAAGTAATTAAAATTCTAAATTGACTGTTTTCTTATAATTTCATCAAAATTTTGCAAATACCGTGTTGAGAAGACATTATTACTCTATCATAATTTTAAAAATGAGTCGAAAAATAATAAAAGTTGTGGAAATTACAACAATTTTTGAAAAATATTTATACATCAATCAAAACTCAAAATTGACTGATTTCTAATGCTTTCAGCTAAATTTTGCAAATAACATTTTGAAAAAACAAAATCCTCACTTTAATTGAATGACGCATCGAAAACTAAAATAACCTAAAAATGTTTCATCTATAGGAGAAAATTTATCAAATGATGTATAAAAAACGTATAATCTTCATTCCAAAATATATGTATCTTATTTTTCAAACCATAAACCTATTGTCTCATAATAATTAACAGCCACACGATCATAAATATATAATAAATTAATAGTACTACGTATACATTTATTTACATCCATTCCTATACTGGCAACAATGTTTTAATCATAAAATATCATCTAAAGCAGTAAATATGGCAGGTTATAGTGGTTATAGACAAAAAAAACTTAACCTATTTGATTCCAATTCTTATTAAATATAAGAAATTAACTACAGACCTCTGATGACCGAAATTAACAATGAATTATTCGAAACACTGATATTTAATCTTTGTTAAATATAAATTTAATCGTTGTTTCACTGTATTTTTCCAAAAATTCTTACAAAATCATTCACAAAACATACAAAATCATCAGTGTCAATCTAATACTAACGTACAGAATTCCAAGACTGCGTCAAACACCCTAAGACACCCAAGAATGTAATTCATCTTGGAATGCCATGTATCTAAGCGCATTTTCAGCGATTAGCATAAACCCATCGCTCGCTTCGGCGTTATCTATTTGCGCATTTCTGGTTCTACGAGTATGAAATGTGTCTCGCGCACGCTTGTTAGATTTTATTAATTAGGCGTCGTTTCTTCGGGCAGAGAGCCGCGAGGGGCAATCTAATGAGAAGAAGAACATCTGCGCGCCACCGCCCAGGACGCAATTATTAATACGCCATTAGATCTAGTTCTATCGTTAAAACTGGAATCCAGGTAAATGTTTCCCACACTCACAGATGCAGCAGGAAAATGATCAAACCATACATACGCATACATACTGTATGTATGTATGAATATATGTATGTATAGATGTGTATGCCTTGTTTATGATCAGTTATTTATAGAAGCGTGAGAGTATAATAAAATTACAAGTTGAGGGGGCAAAAATAAGACGATGTAAACAAACAAGAACAAACTTAGCCTAGGAATGGGGATTATTAAAGCAAGAGAAATAAAGCGTTACTTATTAAAGCCAGTTTTGTTTATGTTTACGTGTATCCGAGACCTACTCCAAGTCGCGCAAATTCACGGTGGAGAAATTACCGTTCTCCAAAAGCTCGAGGGACTCTTCTGGGATAAGGCCAGTGCCGAGGATCATATCTGAGGGCACGCCTAGGCTCTGGATTGCTTGTTCTAGGAGAGTTTCGGTTCGGTTCGCTGGTTTCGATTCTTGTTGAGGGTGGTCTTCTGGAACAGATGGCACAGTTTTGGTGGATTGTTGACGGTCAGGATGGTGTTTTTTCATGTGTAGATGAAAGGTTGTTTTGCCTGGTAATCCGGAGAAAGTTTCAGAACATACTGAAAAATAAATAAAATTTGTTCTTATTACATAAAAACAGTTTATTCACAGATAATTGATAAACAAACTTTTAGGAACACACGTGTCCTTGGATCATTTGTAAAATATATCTTTAATTCTTTGAAAATTTTATAGAGTTTAGTGTGTGTGCATTAAATTGAATGACACGACGAATTGTGTATCCAAAATAACTAAGCAACTTTCTATGCAGAAGACGAAGTTGCCTAGTTTTCTAAGGTTGACAGCTATTCAAGACGTCAGTTCCATCTAGCCATGATATTTTTTAAATTTTTAGGTTCTTAAACAGAGAAACACATTTGTCTTTAAATTAATAATGTTTTTACAAGGTTTTGTGTACCCTTCAAGACGAACTAAGTCATTTATCGGCTTACAAACATATTTCTTATATTTATTATAACTTATATCTTAGAAAAAGAGACATATCCTTGATTTGGCGGCTTTAGAAGCATTATTAGTAGAAGGAATTAGTCTAAACACCTCTAAAACACTTTGTTTTTGTCATATTTCAACCAATTACTAATTTTTAAATTTAAAAACCTCCTTAACCTAGGCTTAATTAGATTAGGCTCAAATAGATTAAGTTATATTATGTTGGGATAAGGTTTAATGCAGTATATTTGATTAATATCTTATGTTTGCTTTGAAATTAATGATGTCATCGCATTTTTCTCTCATAATAAAATATCATGAAATCTTGTAAAAGGTTCAGTGGGTTGCATTATAGCAGCTTGTCAATAAGTGTATAATAAAACTAGGTAACTTCATGTACATCAGATGAAGTTGCCTAGTTTTCACGGGTTTCAGGTACATAAACAGAGAAATTCATTCCTTTTTTCTTTGATTTTAATAAAATAAGGTTTCACTAGGCTTTTTGTACTTTAAAACGAATTAAGGTATTTATCGACTTGCAAACACATGTTTTACATATTTTGCCCATAATTACCCACATATAGTCCTATATCTTATAAAACAAGAGACATATCTCTGTTTTGGTATGTCTGAAAGCATTATTAACAGAAATAAGTAGTCAAAACACTTCTTAAACACTTGATTTTGACATATTTCAACCAATTACGATTTTAGCTCCTCAACCTAGGTTTAATTAGGTTAAGTTAGATTATGTTACGTTAAGGTTTAACACCTCATTTGATCAAATTTCTTAGGTTTAAGATGAAATAAATAATTTCAATGTATAAAAACGTTCCCTCATATTTAGAACCACGCAATCAAAGAGTCGGATAAAAAAGCAAAAGCAATCAAATGACCACAAATCGACAGATAAATATTAAAAAAAAAACTATACTAACCTCCACAAGTATATATCTTCGGTCCAATATGAGTCAAAGTATGCTCCTTCAAATGTTCAGGTCTTAAAAACGACTTACTACAGTCCCCAATCGTACAATGAAATTTTCTGTCCTGTTTATGCGAACTCTGATGCCTTCTCAGCTTACTCGACGACGTAAAACTCCAAGCACACTGATCATAATTACAAACATACGGCCTTTGTCCAGTATGGGCTCTTAAATGCTCTCGTAGTCTACATGGAAGCTTAAAAACCTTTCCACAATTAGCATAACCACAACGCAACTCCGACTCTTTATGTGCATGACTCCTCGAATGATACTGCAATCCGGTCATCAAGAAAAACGCCCTAGAACAGTTCTCCTCAGGACAAACAAACGGTGCCTCTGTCACATCATGTGCTTTAAAGTGTCTCTCCCGCATTCGAGAAGTCTGAAAGAGTTGTGTACATCCTTTGACCGAACATTCAAGTTTCGCAGGACGTGCATGATTCTTCACGTGGATATTTAAGTTATAAATGTTCGTAAATCGTCTCCCACAATTCGGAATATCACAGACGAAATCTTTATGATTGCTATGACTCTCCATGTGTCGCCGCAGCTTAAAAGTTGTATAAAACGCCCATGTGCAGTTCGTAAAGGTACATTTAAAAGGTTTGTGTCCAAGATGCATCAATGAATGTAGTTTGGCAGCACCAATTCGTGTATAAACGAGTTGACAATCGAGATGTGGGCAGACATAAAGCTTGATTGATGTTGAATCGAGTGAAAGACATGGCATAAAGGCATTTAAATCATCTGCAAGGATGTGTTTTTCTACACTTTTGACTAGAACTCGCTCGGTTGGGATTGTAAGTTGGCCACCAACTTCGTTCAAGCTTATATAGCCAGCAGGATAATATAGTCGGTCTTCAACATCCATAAATTCCAAGTTGATACGATTCTCACTCACATTATGCTTCATAACAACGTACAACTCTTCCAGCTGCTCTAAATATGTAGCTTTACAAGATAAAGTAGTAAATTTAGGAATTATAGGAGTCGAATACTTAGTTTGAGTTGCTTCTTCCTTGATATGAACAAAAGTGTCCTCAATTACGTCAACAATGTTATTATCAGTAGTTATCTGATTTAACAGAGGATCCAGTGGGTTGGTGCTAATTGTAATTGGATTATCAGTGTGTCGTTCATTGTTTATTATAAAATGAACACCGTTTTTATCCAACCATTCGTCAAAATTTCCACTTTGTTCCAATAAGTTGCTGGTAATGAACGTACAATTTTCATCCTCGGATATGTTGAGAGATAACTCCATCACTGCTTCGTTTGGACTCATTTAGATGACTTCGTAGTTAATAAATCGTTGTTTGATACTTTTAGCTGGACATAATTTAGTCTAATTTTGTAAAAATTAGTGTAAGATGATCACAGTTTATTATACTTTATTAACATGTATGTTTGGTTGCCTGGTTATAACCACATAATAGTTTAATTTTTGGAACAAGAAAGGTTTAACTTTTCACCAATAGATCTAACGAATAAATAATCAAAATAAATCGTTGTAATTAAAAGTAATTTACTAGAAAGTATTTTTGGTCTCTTATATAACATGTAAGATTTAATTACATTTTTAAGATAAAAATAAGGGAATTTCATCTTTAAAAATTCTAAAATGCTTGATACATCTATGAGTGAAGTTTGAAACTATTAGTTTTAGAGGTTTACTTTTGTATAGTTGGTTGCCTACCCTAATAGTTAAGTACGTTGCCTACTTCAATTGAGAAATACAATAAAGGCTCTGCTAGTTATACATGATGTAAGCTGTTATTTATTTTGACCTCAAAAAGAATGTGGTGATGTCAACCGGTTAGCTCTGCCTGTGAATCTATTTCCATCGAATAGGCGTTGTAGTTTACCAGAAATCGCTGGTGTGGTTGAACGTGTAACCATCTTTTACACAGAAAAAATGGGCCTCAAAGAATGCCAGATATTCTTTGATAATCCCTACAGTACTTACTATGCTGGTCAAACCGTGAATGGAAGGGTTGTCTTCACTTTTGATTCAACGAAAAAAGTGCGAGGTATGTTTCTACAACCTGTTACTTACTAACTTCATTCCTCTAAAAACAAAGTAAACTTCCTTAAAATGAAAAATCAAACTCCATTTCAGTTAATTCTTTTTTTAAGTGACTTTTTACAAGTTTATTTTTAAACAAATGTTACTGTCTACAGGTATTTATATCGTATTCAAGGGCGAGGCACAGACCGGTTGGGCTATTGAAGAATCCCGTACGAATGATCAAACTCATGAGACTGAAAAGGAGAGGATTGATTTGTCTGGTTCCGAGGAGTACTTCAAGACACAGTATTATCTCATCGGAGGAGCTGGAGGTGGTGAGCATGAATTACCTGCTGGAACCACTGAGTTTCCCTTCACCTGTGTGCTGCCACCCACGCTGCCTTCGTCCTTCGAGGGGGAGTATGGGCATGTTAGATATACGGTGAAGGTGGTGTTGGATCGTCCATGGAAGTTTGATCAGGAGACTAAGGCTGCTTTCACCGTACTCACAGCTGTGGATTTGAATGCTAATCCTAGCTTAAAAGTTAGTATCCATTTTTTTACACCTGTATTATTTTGTTAGTACTTTTTTAATTTTCACATGAATATCTATTTCATTTTAGTAATATGACTAAAATATTAGTAAAATGAAATAAATATGGTTTAGATTGGAATATTACCCTAAAGTAATATATATATATATAACAGGTAACAGATATATGTTTATAAATATTATTGGCCATTTGATAGCTAAATGACACGGAAACATTCTATGAATGTGTTTCATTAATTTATTTTGTCCATGCAGATTCAATATGTGTGAACTTTCAAGTTTGGTTATGACATTGATTGTTAACCTTCATTAAGGTTAACATTGCATGTTCGTAATTTTGATGAGGTATTATTTATGTGGGGACATTATTTAGATAACAACTTGCAGATATGTGAGATAATTAAAAATGTTATTGCAAGGCTGTTATAGATTGCTACGTTGTATGTTTGGTTGCAGTCATCGTGTATCTCAGAAACAAATTATTTTAAGTCAGGTTAGATTAGTCTCCTTTACTACATTTGTAGGTCTTAAACACCTAGCAATATTGTTCTCGCGAACGCTGAGTCGACTGACCAGACGTACAAATGTACATATTTTGTCGGTCATTTCTCAAATCATGGTTAGTAAGAGAGGTTCATAGCAGAGCGATCTGTGCTTCAATGTCAACACGCATGCGCCGGATGCATGAGATAAGTGGGAGAGCAGGTTGTGAAGTTATATAATGTGAAAAGCGCGTACGGGCAGGGTGAGTTTAAAGTAACAAGTCCCGGGTGGGTTGGATCGGGCTCGTTCAAACACAGATGGCGTAGGTGCAAACATCTCTTCTATCATCACTGTCTTGAGTACAGTGGGAATTTATAAACCTCTTCAGCTTGTTCTCCCACCAAACTCAGTTTCTAACGCATACGCTTTATCACTGAGGCTCAGATGGCGCTACTATAAACGTCGACTCCCTACTACTGTCTATATTCCATTCAAGCACAGATGGCGCAGGTGTAAACATCACTTCGATCATTGCTGACTTGTGTGCAGATGGCGTAGATGCCGAGATCTCTCCTATCATCACTAACTTGAGTACAGTGGGAAAAACTGTAGAATGAAAATTTATACACGTATAGTTTATAAATTGAAATAGTTTCTATTCATGGGATTTTTTGCGCTTTTGAGCCGTTTGCCCAAAAAAAACATCAAAGACGTCACTAATAAATGAATGTATATAATATTTAAATTTACAATTAAAAAAACAACCATGATTAGATACTAAATACTTTGCTAAATCAAACAGTTATTTCACATTTGTCTTTTATACTTAAAATCAAAAAGTCCAAACAGAAGTTTTTGTTGTTTCTTGAAACACCGTTGTTTATCACATTTACTTTCATATAATAGGAACCCCAACGGATAACAATGGAGAAATACTTCTGTTGTTTCTGCTGCACATCGGGTCCACTCACCTGCGTAGTCACCATCCCCAAGCGAGGCTTCGTCCCCGGTGAAACCATTCCTCTCGTAAGCGAAGTGGACAACATCTCCAACGTCGAAGTGCAGAGCGTCCAATTCGTCTTTCGCAAAGTCGTCAATTACGTATCACAACGACCACAACGTGAAACCCGCAAAGACATCGTCGACCTCGAAACCATATCCGTAGGTCGGGTCGCTGGCAACGATTCCAAATCGTGGAATCAACCGATAGTGATACCCTCACTGCCACCTTCGAATCTCACCAACTGCTCACTCATCGATTTGGACTATGAACTATACGTAAGTTTGTTTTTATTAATTTAAAAATTTACGCCATATAGAATTTAATAATTTATTTATTAAGACATCAATGGCAAATAACATTTATCACATTCGTACTAATACATACATTCATATATATCGGTAAAACATTCAATATTTTTATGTATTAATATTTTCAATTCTTGTAATTTTTATTATATTGCAAGAATCACGAAATTGGTAATTGACATTTGGCTGTTTTGATATATTTGATACATTTGGCTAAGCTAAGATTAGTTTGATTTAATTAGACACATTGTGATTATTGTGTAAAATTGACGTTTCGATCGACAGATTAAGGCTAAAGTGTCGGGAATGCATAGTAATTTATCGGCGCAAATTCCACTTGTTATCGGGACTATACCGATGCGGGAGTCTTTGCCAGCGCCATCTGCACCACCGTCTGGTGGTGATGCTGCTGTGGGATGGGCTAATCCAGGTGGTATTTACCCAGCAGGTAATTATAATCATTTCTTTTATAAGAAAAAATCTAAAAACTTAATTTAATTCCCTTTTTATAAGAGGTAATGTCATGTGCAACATTGGTTGCCTTTAACACTCAAAAATATAATTATCAAACTCAATGTTATGTAACTTTTTAAACAATTATTTTGATTTTACGATGTCAGATAAAATTTTGCGTAAAAAAAGCCTAAGTGAGTAAACCCCGGAGATGAAATTCTTAAATATTAAGCTCGATAATTTCGTTGTTTTTGGTCTAATATTTTTGAACTTTGAATATTGCAATAACCACCTTTTGTCTGTATTTTTAACAGTGCCCACGTTCACCGAAACTCAATTTGGTGCTCGACACATACGTGATCCCGACGATAACGAGCATACACGAATGAACAACACCAACTTCCGGCCTAATTACCCCGTCTACAACTTTGCTAACACATAGACTAAACTGTGTTAAACACTTCGGGTGAGTATGTGCTGAATGCAATGAATGTAATGTGCAAAACGTACTACAAACAAACGCAACACGCGCAAATTAGCTAAAAACACGGTCACGGTTGTAATTCTTCAATTTTCCAAGCTTTTTCGAATCCGCTCATGGGGCAAGTCAAGTCAGTTTTACATGGCCTCCACTCATATTATCAACAAACATTAACTGCTTTAATTGTAAATGTCGCAGAAAATCACTGTGCTGTGCTAAAAATGTGCTTTACACACATTTTGCATATAGTTTTTACGAAGAATTGCATTGACTATCATTTAATCGAAGTCGAAATTTTGGCAAAATTTCGCTAGAATATGTTTGTTTCTTACTTGTATTTTTATTCTTGTTATTTGTTCTTATATTCTACTATTACTCTTATAAACATAAAACCATCAATTAATTTCAAAAAATTTGTTAAATGTTTTCAAAATTATACAATATGGTGTTAAATTACACTAAATCATGTTAAATTATATAAAATTGTGTAAATTACATAAAATGGTGTTAAATTACATAATATTGTGTTTAATGACACAACAGTTTGCAATTTATTGACGTGAATTTAATTAATGGTAATGCAAATATGATATTGTAAAGCAGACCTGTTTTTAAATGTTTTTTTTGTATAATTGTAAGCGTCTGACGTGATATTACGCGGATTAAAGCTTTATTCGTTTTGTGAATTGGTTGTGGAATTTGGTCGTTTGATTTTAAAGTGATTAAAAGTGGGCTTACAATTCGTCCCGTTCTTCAATGTTGAGCAATTCGATGTGGAAAATGAGGGTTGAATCCGGGGGAATTGTTGGTGGTACTCCCTTTTCTCCATAGCCAAGGTGTGGAGGGACGACTAACTTTCTTATTTCACCGATACACATCCTGGTAAATATGATCAAGACACATTTTATGACAAAAAGCAAAATTTTAAAATTTCAGAAGCAAATTTCTATGTAATCCGAAGAATAATCAAATAAAAAATGTTAAAAACTTTATCTATTTCATTTAAGCTATTAGCGAGCTTAATAAACTAGCTTCTAGTTACGTAATATCAGCAATTTTAACAACAATCAACTAAGTAAGATAAAACTAATAAACATACCCAATAAGTCCCTGATCCCATCCCTTGATAACCTGTCCTTGGCCCAGGGTGAATGTAAAAGGCTGATTCCTCACATAGCTATTGTCAAACTCATCTTCAGTTTCGAACATTCCCTGTGGCAATAAATTAACAATATGTTTATTTAGAACTATAAAGCAAAACACAATTCTTAACAATACCTTGTAATGAACATGCAAAAAATCTCCTTTCTTGGTCCTCAAGTCACAATCTTTCAGTCTCTTTTTGATGCCGATTTGTAAACGCCGCTCCTTATCACATAATATCGACGATATCATTATCACAACAAGAAAAAATGAGAAAAACTTTGTAAATTGTGCGTACATTTTGTGAGGTTAACTGAGTTTGTTTAATTTTTAATATTTTGTTTTGTACTTCTTGAAAGTGACAACAGATGGCGCTAGGTGTGTCGTTTTCAGACATTTTATCGCAACCTTCATTCGTTCTTCAGCGCAGTTTTAACCGTTTCAACGACTTCAACAACAGATTACTGACTTCAATAATAAGGGAGTTTCTTTGAAATAAGGTTAGTAGGTTTTTCTGTATCTTTTTTATTAAAAAAACGTACATACTAAATAAAAGGCACACTGAGTATGTATAAGAATGTCCACAAATAAATATCTTTGCACAATTTGCGTTCATAGGCTCTCCTTTAGATATATCCATAGTGTAGATACAAATACAATGGGAATCTAGCTTAAAACTTTGGATGTTAGCAACTTTTACTTGTTAAATTTGCTACGAAAGTTTCGCTATGTTAATCAGGAATTAATTGAGCGCGTTTTACTCATACTTCGCTTACATTTCGAATTAATGTAGTTTAATAAGGTTATAGCTTGACTTAGAGGGTCTTACAAACTAAACCGATTAAAATACACCAAGACAGGACGGGCAGGAGTCCTGCTGAATCACCTCAAATAACCACAACCCATGACTCGAAACCGATGCGAAAATTGGCTTAAATGTTGCTGCAATTGTTTGGAAAACGAGTCGAAATCTCTGTCTAATATGTAGTGACTGCTCACACAATCAGTGTGAGCATTTGGAGGTGATGGCGTTGTCAGTCTTTGCTTTTTCGCGATTCCTGCGCGTCTTTTTTGTAAGCGGAGAAGAATGTAAGGGCTTTCATGAGTTGATAGCTCTTGGAGATTGGGATGTTAGAGTCGTAGAGTTTCTTGGAGTTCTTGCAATCCACATAGAACCACCAGTTGCACTTGAGGATGGTCTGATCGAAGAGTGTTGATTCCGGACAGAGGAAACTCTTCATGATTAGGCCATCGTCGGTTAGTGCACATACATGAAAAACCTAGAAAAGGAACACAATTTGATTAGAAAAATATTCTTTCATGGCGTTTTTAAACTTTTATTATTATGGTTCTGTGCTGTGCCTGTTTATTTTATAATATTTTGCTGGTTTGAATGGAAAATATTGTGACTTGTGCGAATGTTGTCTCTTTGTGTGCTTCAATTAGAGTTTTTAAATACTTCAAGGGTGGTCGTTTTCTATTTTATGTTCAAGTTAGGGATTTGGTTCTTAATGTAATGTTAGGGAAAGTTGAACGGTTTTTTATGGTTCTCAACCTTGGAGAAAATTCGAACTATTGTCAGTTTTCGAAAATACGCTTGTACTTCAATTAGTTATCTCTTGTATATATACTCTTGTATATATACATCTTTGTATATATACAGTACTTTTCACCGTAACGCAAGAATGTCCCCCGCACCCAAAATCTAGGTAGCTTCCGTTTGTCAGATATTTTCATCGCTATGCTAATATTGTAAAGAGTAGAGGTATTTAAGTTTCTTTTTGAACAGAATTTGAGGACCCCCGATGGAAGTCAATGGTACTCTACCCTTCCTTCACACTCTTCGGTTATCATTTGATTACCTTTATTGGCATTCTGTTCCCCACATTTTCATACATCCCCATTATACAATCAATATCCTTCCTTACTTAATTAATATTAACACTCTTAATAAATATAACATAAAACAATTACAAGCAAAATAGCAAATAAAAACAAACGTGGTATGTCTTCCCACTCTCCATAATTGGTCATCCCTCTCCTCCGCGTTCATTTCTTATTCACAATTTGCCTCACTATTATTACACTCTCCCCTCCCTCTTCTTCTCTTACATTCCCAAGCATTCACCCCTTTGCAGTCACACAGATGCTCCAAGGTATCCACTTCACCTTGACATTTCACACATTCCATATATTCATTCCCCATCCACACCTTTCTTCCTTGTTCCTCACTCCCACACCTTGCCCTGGCCATAACCCGTTTGTCGTCGGCGCTCATTCTTTGTTTGGTGACATATTTTGGCTTCTGTCCGATGACTCCCAAAAATATAAACAACGAAGAAACGGGCGTATATCAAATAACGACTACTCAGTTGTGGAAACAATTTTGGTATAAATAGCGCACCAACGTAAAATTAACATTTAGTATATGCCTGAAGATGGATGTTTTGCATCTGAAATGCGCATTGCAATTAGCAACAAATACGTGTGGGTGCGGGACCTCAAATTCTGTTCAATCAAACCAACATTACGATATGTGGAGTGTATACCGAAAGCCCGAAAATTTATTGTCCTTGTTGACTTTTCAAGTGCGGTTGACCGCGCCTTCATTGTTAAGTTAATCGTTTACAACACCGAAAAAATAAAATGCGCACTGGGTGTTGCAAACCCGGTTTTTCTACTTGGCCGTGCTATTAACAAAGAGAGACTGTTCATTGCGCTCCGGTCTATCACCCGGCATTGAACAGTTCGTCCCTTCACCCGAGCTGTGCCACGCTTGTCACGCGCGAAATGAATATATGACGCCTGCATATTTCCACGGAATCAATCCGCCTAGAAGATTATCTAGATAGAAATCTCTCTCTCTCTCTCTCTCTTTTAATAGCGCGGTCAGTTTTTGGAAACATTCAGTTCTCTTTACTGCGTATTTGAAACTCCGAAATACGTGTGATTATTGGGTTTTACAACTTTATAGCACCAATACTGCTTTCGGGGATATGGGCTTGTCCCCGATATGTGTAATTTCTTTTGGGTGCAATAAAATCAGTCTTATTCTAAGCTTGATAAGCCCTGCTTGGGCAGAGTTCCAATACTCGAATTAACTCCCATGTTAAGGTACTCCGATCAAGTGTCGCGTTTCTGAGCTTCTGACAACGAGTTAGAAATAATTCATACATAGCATCCGGACTCCGATTCTAAAAGTCCATTACCTTTAAAAGCCACATCGAAAAAATATTCTTCATTACTCCAATGTGTTTCTCTACATTCTTTAAATAGTTCAACTTTCCTAATATGAAATTGTTTGTACTGTGCAAACTAGTACAGTATAAAAACTAAAAGTTTGCAACATTCCTAATTCTATTGAATGATTCTTTTCGCTCACTTATTACCATGGTCATTTCATTGTTTCGTGAGCATGGACCAATGGAGCACATTAGTCGAATTACATATAGAAACATGTAACATGTCGTCATAACTGTTTTCTATTACCCAAGTAACATAACTTATCTTAAGCGAGTAAAGGCAAAATGGTAAATTATGCACGCTTCTGCTCAAGCATCTTTATTAAAGTTACAAAATAGACAATATCAGTAATTCTTTAAACTTATAAATGATATTATTAAAATCAAATATTGAAGGACTTTAAACAATACATAATGTAGAGGAGAGTATTCGTACAATTTATACTTTCATACTTTGTATGTTTACATAAGAATTTGACAATTTAGTGTGAAGTTGAATTACATATATGAGAGCAGGTACTTTGTAATAATTTTTTCCGAGCTCATTCACACAACTACTATCATACAGTCTTATTTGAACGACCCCAGACTAGTTAGCATTGACATATCAAAGAGGAACATGTACTCATTTAGCACAATTAATGAATTAATGAAAAATCTTATTTGAACGGCCGATTCGAAGTACCAGGTCGGTTTCCCGGGATCTCCGTGCGCAGTTGGTAGCGCGTTGGGCCGGTATCTCAAAGGTCGCCGGTTCAAACCCGGTCGGGTGCTTCAAATTTTCTCTTTCCGAGTTAAATTTCAATTTCAATTAATTAATTTCTTTGTAGATTCATTAATTATGCTAAATCATAACATGTTCTTCTTTGATATGTAAATGCTACCTAGTCTGGGGTCGTTCAAATAAGACTGTATGATAGTAGTTGTGTGAATGAGCTAGGAAAAAATTATTGCAAAGTACTTGCCCTTATATATGTGTTTCAAACTTTGAATGAAACACCCTGTCTTGGTAGAATTTTTGCTTATTATCAGAGTATAAATACGAGTAAATTTAATGAATTTCGATTAATATGCAGATAGATGTAGATGTGGTTAGATAATACCTATTATTTCATTGTTTATTATTTATAGACTCTATAAATAATAGATAGTTGATAGAACCTTCTATATTTACCTTGGTAAATCCATAAAATGAACTATTTTTACTCATAGGTATTTTGGTTCTGTTTTCTACAGTATTAGTTCTCCACAGTATTAGTTATCCTACATTTAGAAATTGATGAGAAGTATAAATGTTTTGTTTGTTAGACATAACTGGACTGGCCTTCGGTGTGCTCTACATAGTTATGACAGGTTAAGTGGATTTACGTTAATTAATTTTGAATTTATTAATAAACTAGTTGAGATTGAATAGTTATAATATTTGTAATTATCGAATACGGTATGCTACCTTAATGAAATTTAACCTAATCTAATTTTACATATTTGAGAGCAAGTACTTAGTAATAATTTTTGCTAGCACATTCACACAACTGCTATCATACAGTCTTATTTGAACGACCCCAGACTAGCTAGCATTGACATATCAAAGAAGAACATGCAATCATTTAGCACAATTAACGACCTATGAATAAATTTTCAAAGATATTAATCCATTGAAATTGGGATTTAACGCGGAAAGAGAAAATTTGAAGCCCCCGACCGGGATCGAACCGGTGACCTCTGGAATTCTAGTCAGCCCATTTTAAATGCAATATAAAAGAGTTTTAACGTAAAGGAATTGAAATAAGATTGATACCATGAGAAAGTAGAAGAATTGGGGAGCATTTTGATGTATGTTTCATCGCTCACAGCTACATATTTAGTATGAATAATCATGAATTAAAGAACTCCTCGAAAATTGCGAAAAGAGCGCGCGCTCGTAGAGAGCGGACTTGCAAATAATTTTGACCCACGTTTGGTCACTGTGCGCTGATCGGATTCTCGGCGTCTCCGTGGCGCAGTTGGTAGCGCGTTGGGCCGGTATCCCGAAGGTCGCCGGACCGAACCCGGTCGGGGCTTCAAATTTTCTCTTACCGTGTTAAATTTCAATTTCAATTAATTAATTTCTTTGTCTTCTTCTTCTTATGTTAAGCTGGTTAGCTTGTGTTTTACTGGCACTTCTCCTGGGATATTCATGTCCAGCTAGCGGACCATCTTTTTGGTGCCTGTTGGTGTGGCGCTTTCCTTGTGGTCTGCCCTCTTTCACCATTTACGCGATTCTAACGGTCTGCATTCTATCAACGTGGTCGTTCCACATCCTCCTACGATTTCTTGCCCATCGCACTATGTATGGTACATTGCACCTCTTTCTAATATCGCTGTTCCGATTCTTGTCCCAGATGGTTAGTCCGCTTATAGCTCTTAGAGCGTGCATCTCTGTTGTTCTGAGTAAATTCATTAATTGTGCTAAATGATTACTAAATGATTAAATGCTAGCTAGTCTGGGTTCGTTCAAATAAGATTGTATGATAGTAGTTGTGTGAAGGAGTTAGGAAAAACATTACTAACCAGGAGAGTGTTCCAATTGTCCAACACCAAATTGAATAAAACTGTTTGTACGTGCAATACATATAAATAAATTGTGTTAACGGGATTTTATGCCGTTTTGAGTCATTTGCCAAAAAATTTCAAAGTTTGGTATATATGGCTTTAACAGCATCATTCGATGTATGAATTACGTGGCATCAACACGTCGGCATGTAGACCGACCTTGGCGCGCTTGACGCGAGTACACGCGCGAGTATACAGCGAATGATGGTGTTAAAGCAATATATGCCAAACTTTGAATTTTTTTTGGGTAAACCACTCAAAATGGCATAAAATACCGTTAACACCATTTATTTCTATATATGTATTACACATACAAAAAGTTTCATTCAATTTGTTGTTGGACAATTGGAACACTCTCCTTGTAAAAGAACGTGCTCACAAATATGTAATTCAAACTTCACACTATATTGCTAAATTCAATATAACTTATAATCTAATTTTCTACAGTTTACTACAGTTACGTTTGATTAGGTATTATGTTAATATGTAGGGTGATTAACATCATGACTTCTTTCTTGTCATGATATGGATTTTTTAGATTTGGATTTAGATTTTGAATTTTTAGACAATTAGAATTTCTAATTATATTAAGCTACAAAAAAAAACAAGGTATTATCGTAACTAATCGATATTTTGCACGAGTTTGCAATAAATTACATATAATTCTGCAATATTACTATAACCTTCAATGTGTTCCAGTCTTATTTCTAGTCTTATTATACTTCTACAGAAACCGAGTTTCAAATGGTCTTTCGAATTGTCTAGAATTTAATCAAGCCTCGAATTATAAATAAAAATATGGAAAATAAAACCTGTGGCAAAGCATTCTTTGTTATAGAAAAGTTCATGTTATTAGATAGAGGTGAATGTTAAATTTAGCACGCGCTAATTAATTGATCAATCGTAAAATGAGACTACTGTGACTTGCAAGAATTGTAAGTGCTACTAATCATCATTGCATAAGTTCAATGTCGCGCGTGTACATCGAAGCAAACTCACAATTTGCAAAACGAATTGACAAGTTGAATTATATATTGCATTGTGTTATAATACTGTATTACAATAAGTGAAAGTGTAGTTCTAGTCATATCATACTTCTACATTTTTAATCGTAATTCCGGTTTGTATAGTTAATGGCTTGTGATTCATGGAATCTTCAGGATACGATAAAAGGAAAAAGAAACAAGGAAGAGTTGAGTGCGGATGTGATTGTCTTGTGAGTAATTCGATTCTAATTTTGAATAGACAATTTAGGAAATATTTGCTGGATGAACGGATATATTAGTTAATATGTCCAAAGGAAGAATGTGTTCATGTTTATTTTTATTTTACTATAACTTCACGAACAGATTATGTTAGCTGCCAAGAAAAGTATGATTATGTAGAGCTGCCAAAAAAGTATCGTATCGGTAAGTTTCGATACTTCCGTTCGATACTCATCGATACCCTCTTCGATATCTACTGATTTTACGCCATCTGTATGTGTTAAATATAAGCTTTTGGCGGTATTCATAGTAGCACAAGGCCAAACTAGGTAGGCTATGGCCTAAGACAATTTTTATTATGAATGTCAACCTCGCAAATTATTTGGATTCAATAAATCAGAGTAGATTGAACTCTTCACAAGCTCAACTTTTCTCATAAATAATTGAAAAGAATAAAATAACTTTTGCAAGATTTCAATATTTTCTATTTTTCGATACTTTCTATACTATCGATACTTATCGATATCATTCGATCCTTTCGATACTACCGATATTTATTGGTGCCTTCCTCTACTATCGATACTTATCGATATCATTCGATACTATCGATGTTTATCGGCACCATTCGATACTATTGATACTTGTCGATATCATTCGATACTTTCGATACTACCGATATTTATCGGTTCCTTCCTATACTATCGATACTTATCTATATCATTCCATACTATTGATGTTTATCGGCACCATTCTATCCTTTCGATACTATCGATTCTTGTCGATATCATTCGATACTTTCGATACTACCGATATTTATCGGAGCCTTTCTATACTATCGATACTTATCGATATCATTCGATACTATTGATGTTTATCGGCACTATTAGATACTTTCGATACTATTGATACTTGTCGATATAATTCGTTACTTTCGATACTACCGATATTTATCGGTGCCTTCCTATACTATCGATACTTATCGATATCATTCGATGTTTATCGGCACCATTCGATACTTTCGGCACTATCGATACTTATCGATATCATTCAACACTTTCGATAGTACCGATATTTATCAGTGCCTTTCGATACTATCGAAACTTATTGATATCATTTGATACTATCGATATTTATCGGTGCCATTCGATACTCTCGATAGTAACCAAACAATAAGCAAAATATCTCGAAGATATCCCTCTCAACCGATGAGTTTCTAATTATTACATAATTATATAGTCTTTTTCATCGTTTCATTTTTGTGATTAATCCGTTTTTTATTTTTTGGACATAAGAAAAACTTTTTCTTCTCTTGACAATCGCTTCATTCCAAAGGAATTTTCAAATCACAAATACAAATAATTTCATGGAAATAATTAAGAAATACCTGTAGTAATAGAAACATTAATATCATTATATTAATTTGCATATTATTACCTCTTAATCGTCATGAATTTTAAAACTAGTTAACTATGAACATTTATTTCTTTTGGACTTGGTACAAAGGCAATAAACTGCAATGAAAGTGAATAAAAACAAAACCAATTGCCAATAATTAAATTGGCTCATGATTATTAATAAATTCAAATTCAAAAAAATACAATATGTGTCCATATTGATCAATAATTATGAATATTGATCAATTCTTATAATAGTCATAAACAGATGGCACTTTTCTATATTACTTACATAACACTCTATGAATGTACAACTTTATTATGTAAATTTCTACGTTGTGTCAATAGATTTAAGGCGAAATTAGTAATTAGTCGAATTAGTGCAAAATAGGAATACCGCAATTACACAATCATTGTAGTCACTGAACTAAAATGAAACTACAATAAGCTTTGTTGATTTATGTTTGTATGATGAAATCTCATCATTTTGCTGGCTATGGACATCAATAATTTATTTGTTATGTTGCTTTATTGGTAGAATAACTAATGAGCGATAATAAAAGTTTAAAAAGCATATCGGCGTATTATTATAGTAGAAGAGAAATTATTTGCAAATATTTAAATATTTAACTCATTAAAATGATTAAATGCAGGAAAGAAATTTATCGTCCATCGTAAAAGATGCGATAATATTTAATATGTGAAATTCCATTGCTGATTTTCCGCTATTATTAGTTTTTCTGATTTGCTGTTCTTTGAATCAGGGTTTAAAATTAAATGTTCATGTATGAGTATGAGTGGTGTTATTAAATTGACAGACGGATGTTGCAGAAACGTGTGCACTTACAATTAGCTAAAAGCTTCAGGACGTGACAAAAATAATTATCAAATTTGACTGCGAGCTCATCAAGATGAATATATAGTCATGAACATAATTTTTTTTTTATTTTACCGAGCATCCGATTGTCATGACTGATTGTCATTATTTCTATTCAATTTTTTTTTCAGTGTAATTAATCGTAGTAGTGGCTAAATCTATTGATAAGAAGAAGAATTCACTTTACTATGCATCCGCACTGAGAATCGAACCCGGAACCATATGGTCAGTGGTCATCGACCATACTACTTGACTGGACCATGACCATGATATTAAATCACGAATTCCATTAAAGGAATAAACTCATTTACGATAATTAAACGATTTTTACCATATCTTTTATCAGATACTATAAAAAAATGAGGACTGTATCACCTCGTTTTTGAGTTTTACTCAGCTGCGTACACTCTAAGGTCCTTAATTTTGATCAGAAAAGAAAAATCAAAGCATTTTTGTAAAGTTTATAAAATTTGCTTGAATATGACGTCGAGTATTTCTAAGAAAAAGCTAAAAATGGCATGTTTTCTACAGTTTTAAATATAAAATACATATTGTGCATTAAAATTCTACTTCCCAATACGAAAAAATATGTAAATATATACTTTTATATATACTTTCTCAAAAATCCATTAACGTCATATTCTCGAGAATTTAATTATTTATCATATAAGCAGTCAATTAGGAAAATCGTTTCAGTAGAATTTTCTCAATTATGTACGCAATATTGAAAAACGACATTGCTAGATATCAATATCTGAGTAAAACATGGATTCCTTGTTTATAACGCCTTGATTTTGAGTTGCTCAGCTGCGTATACTCTAGCGTGCTTACTTTTGATCAGAAACGAAAAATCGAAACGTTTTTAGAAAGTCTATACACCTTTCTTGAATATGGCGTCGAGTATTTTCAGGAAAACGTTAATAATTGTGTGTTTTATACAGTTTTAAATTGAAAGTGCCTATTTCGAATAAAAAATGGGCTTATAAATTCGAAAAAAAAAAGTTATATATAAATTGACAAAAAACAACGAACGTCATATTCTAGAGAATTCAATTATCTAGAAAATGAACTGTTGTTCAGCCAAATCCGTACAGTAGGATTTTCTTAATCATGTACGCAAAATTGAAAACGACGTTGGCTAATTGTAAAACATATGGAATTCAGGTTTATATCGCCTTGTTTTTTGAATTGCTCGGATACCTTAATTTTGATCAGAAACCAAAATGTTCTTGCAAAGTTTATAAAATATGCTATAATATAATGTCGAGCATTTTCAAGAAAATGTTAAAAATTGCAGTTTTTATACAGTTTTAAATTTAAAGTACATATTTCGCAAAAAAAAAAAATTTCAAAAAACAATGGACGTCATATTCTAGAGAATTTAATTTGCTATGAAATAAATCTTCTAACAGCCAAATAGATTCAGTAGAATTTTCGCAATCGTGTATGCAAATTCGAAATACGACATTTTCAGAAACACGTTTAAAGTTCTATCCTTATTAAAAGTGAAAATGATAATATCCCGCTAATTTGATGTGTTACCTCCTAAGGTAGAAGTGCGTTAGATCAAAAATATATTAGTTAGCATCTTTGCAAACATCATTGCAAAGGCATGAAACACTCTGCAATTTAGCAAATATTCCCAAGAACTATATAAAATGAAGAAAACAATAGATTTCTTACAAACTAATGAAACTAATGATAACTAATGATAGGTAACAACCATCAATATATTTCACTTCACGAAAATCTACACTTATCGTTAATAAAAAATTACTCTTTCACGCTCTCTGCATTCCTGTAATTGTAAATTAGTGTCAAATGACTTTCCAATTGTTCTCACTTTTCTTTTTCTCACAAATTACGAATATAAAAATCGGTATTTGAGTAGTAAAAAGCTGATTTGGAGAAATAATTTAGAGAAATTTGAACTTAACTTAGAGAAATTAACTGCTCTTGTTTTTTAGAGCAACAACTGAGAATTTGCAACAAATAACTCAATTTTTTCATCATCAACAATGATGATAATGATCATATTACATTCTTACTCTGCACGTTTGTGTAACCTTGCGAATGACGCACTAATTGTGATAAATTTGTCCATTTCATGTTTGGATTAAATTTGGCACGCATTAATGAAATGGATGTATGATTAAGCGTTTATTTTGGGTTAATCAGCAAATAGTTGCAAACTAATTTTGGTACTCAACACTAATTGGAAGTTTTGTACTTTCAATTAATCTTCTACCACTTTCAAATGTACGCAATTAAATCAAGTTAAATTTGTAAAATTAAATTGTGAAAAATTAAAAGTAAAAACTTAGAGAAGTTATGAGTAATCAGCTTTAATTGCGGTAGCTGTGGATTGATTACTAGTTTAGTACACGCTATAAAGTAATAAACTAATAAAATGATGAAATATACTTCAAGATTGTATTTTTACAATCTTCGGTGTAAGATTCTTGACCATAATGTTGTAGAATAACGTCTTATTAGTACTTTTGGAGTGTAGAGAGAAGGTGAGGAACTATATTCTTTTTTTTTAAATTTCATTTTAAGCTCTTGTGCGTCGTCTTTTGAATTTGACCTACATACCTACCACCTGTGGTGGTATTTTTGTATATCGAAATGTTTTCGGTATTTCACTGCATAGCCACTTAGGATCATTTTCATAATATCAATATGGGTATCTCAAATTAATTTGTCATAAAAGTTTCCACTTTCTTTAGTTTCTACTAACTACGTTGGGTGAATGGAAAATAGACAACTTCAAGTACTTAGCTTAGACTCTTATTGTTAGACAAAAGTAGCGTAACGTATTAGACATACGGAAGTAACCGGTTCAAATCCTGTCGAGGGCATTGACATTTTTTCTTTCAATTAATGCATTCTGGTTCATTTTTGTTTAAAATCATGAATTGATTTAACCAATTGCAATAATTGATCATTTTAATCGAAGTATACGCTGCAGAACAAGAATTTGCCTATTTCTCTTACTTTTGACGGCGAAATAAGTTTTAAATGTATGGAAAACTAGGCAACTCCATGTACTTAGTTTATACTCATGATATCGCGCCGTAAAAGGCACACAGAGGTAGACGATTCAAATCCGGTCGAGGACATTGACATTTTCTTTTCAATTAATGTATTCTGGTTCATTTTTGTTTAAAATCATGAATTGATTTAGTCAATTGCAATAATTGATAATTTTAGTCGAAGTTTACACTGCAGAACAAGAATTTGCCTATTTCTCTTACTTTTGACGGCGAATTAAGTTTTAAATGTATGGAAAACTAGCAACTCCATGTACTTAGCTTATACTCATGATATCGCGCCGTAAAAGGCACACAGAGGTAGACGATTCAAATCCGGTCGAGGGGATTGACATTTTTCTTTCAATTAGTGCATTCTGGATCATGTTTGTTTAAAATTATGTATTGATTTAGTCAATTGCAATAATTGATAATTTAGTCGAAGTATAAGCTGCAGAACAAGAATTTGCCTATTTTTCTAACTTTTGACGGGGAATTTACTTTTGTTAAATGTATGGAAAACTAGGCAATTCCATGTACTTAGCGTAGATTTATAGAAAATGATAACGCGACGTAAAAGGCACACGGAGGTAGACGGTTCAAAACCGGTCGAGGCATTGTCAGTTTTTTCTTTAATTTCATGCAATATATGTTTAATATCATAAATTCGTTTAGGCAAATGCAATAATTGGTTATTTTAGTGAAAGGACAGGAATTTGTCTACGTTTCTTAGTTTTGACACATGTAAGGAAAACTATGCAACTTAATATACTCCAGGTTAGACTCATAAAGCCTTCAGGAACTGAGATATTGTCAGTACTAATATAACACTTTCCGAATACGTTAGCTTTGACTCCGCTTGATCGGGTCTCACCGTATGTGGCTTAGCATATGTGAGTTTTAGGGGATGAATTGCAGGCCCATCGCCAAACCCTCCTCCTTATTCAGGACTTGAGAACATATGAAGGGAGAGATCTTATATAAATACCGATATCGGGAATCGAACCCGCAACCTTCGCGTCCATTCAGTAATAATACGAACTTAATTTTCAAGCGGCTGAAGGCCTTTATATACTCAAGTTCTTCTCACTCTGTTATGCGCTTCAGGAATGGAGCATCTAAAATACTGAATCTTTTGACTCTCTGAGAAGATGAAGATAAACTGGTAATGATTATGATTATAAATTATTTCAATCATACTTCAGAGACTATAGATTATTAAGTCTTTCTTATCGAGGGTTTTAAAATGGTAAATCCATCCCTTTTCAATCGACTAAAACTAGCATCTTGGAATCAAGTACCTTTCACGCTCGTATCTTCTTAACATTGCATTTTACATTATCATCAATTAATTACCCATCTAATAATACGATTAGGCTATTATAATGACGCATGTTAGTTAGCAAAACTTATATAAACTTACCATGCATCCTAAATCTTCATCAGCATACAAGCCGGGAAAGTGCTTCTGATCGCCACAGTAGAACGACGTCTCTGGCAGTTCCACCCTCGACGCGAAGTTATCGTCGAAGTTCTTATCATACCCGACGGGATAGTACTCCTTGGGGGCATTCATCACCTTCCCGATGTTGACAAGATTATGTCGCGTCGAGCGTGGTGTTGTCGTCGTCGTCGTAGTCGTAGTCGTAGCTGCTATTTTCTGTCTTAACGCCGCTTCGAAGGTACTCTCAGAGATATTCGCCTGGGCAAGGATAGATTGCAGGGCGTTGATGTTAATGGCAGGCAATGCACCGAAACCACCTCCAATTTCATTCGAAATCGGAGACTGATTGTACGCATACTTTGACGTGTCCACTCTATCACTCTTCCGATTGATGGTAGGTGTTACCACTTTCGTTGGGGACTTATTGTTAGATCCCTTAGGCATCGAGTTGAATTCTGGGATTGTCATACTAATCATACCAGGCTGAGAGACGATTCCCGAGGAAGCTGGTGCTGTATAACGAGTTACATTCGGTTTCATGATTAACGGATGTTCAGCCGCTGGAGGAATGGGTTTGAAAGGTGGTACGGTCATACCGGTAGTGCCAGCGGAACCACTACCAGCTTTCCTCGCTGTTAGACTGTTGGTAGGCTCGTAGGAGTTTACATTTGCTGAGCGAACGGCAATCGAATTTGCCTGGAAAATACACATTTGTTGCAATTCTTAATCGTTACGAATATCATTGGAATAGTTCTAGAAATAGTTGGTAATAAGGTCGTTAAATTCAAAGTTAATGTTTGTGAATGTGAACGTTCACTGGGTTTGCCTGGTAAGCATTTGCAAACTGCAGTTGCGATAGCAATAAGAATCGGACATTCTAATAAATTGTTGAGTTGCATCGGTGGCTTTTATTTGCATGCGCTAAAGTTTCTATTGCAGCAATAGCTATAATAGGATATGAGACATACATCTGCAATGAGGCATCAATTAAAGGCAGTGCATCAATACTGACTGCCACGCTACGGTGAGTAAATTCACGACAAGGACGATCTAATTATGCAATCTCATACCGAAGGAAGGTGTAATTTATGTTTTTTTTTTGTCTAGTTAAACTATGGTTATTCATCAATTTTTATTTGGAGGTTATTTTTTGAAATTTTAATGACGAAACCAAGTCATTAAAATTTAAAAAATATATTTGTTTATGAAATTTCATAGTATATGAAATATTAGAAACTTGCTTAAGTTAGTTTTTGTTCGTAATTTCGACATTTCTAACTGAAAGTTCATCTGGTTCGAAGGACCATATAAGTGCTTCAAAGGACCAAGAAGAAATTTACAGTGGAAGGATGTAGAATAAAGTGCCTAATAATATACCTTATGCTAATACCTATTTGATATACTGTATAAAAGACCAAATAATGTACCTTCAATAGTACTTATCGCAAAAACGTCTATCAAAAAACGAAATTTCGTGATGTATGGGGGACGTACGTAAGAAGGGCAGTAGACATGGTGCCTCATGCCATTGAAAATAATTAGTTATAAGTAATTCTGTATGGCCGAAGTCGAGAGCATAACCGAGGACAAGAATAATATGATCTGGTACTCGGACGCATCGGTAAAGGGAGTGAACTATGTCATTGGAATTCACGGGCCAAATTAGAATGAATCCATTGCCGTTGGTAAGGCCCCCACCATAACTCAAAAGCTCTCCAAGGGCAAATGCATCTATATCATGACAGACTAGGAAGCAACACTAACGACTCTTCGCGATGAGCAGTGTAAGTCGAGGGTAACTTGGAACACTTGGAACGCAAGAAGTTGGGGCGAGACAATAAACTCACAATACAGTGGTTGCCTGCGCACCAAGGTATTGTAGGCAATACTAAGGCGGATATGCTAGCCAAGAAGATTATCAAAGTCCACAGTGAAGGAATGGATCAAGAATTGGTATCGTGCCAATCACGAGACCGCCTGGAGGGACGAAGAGGGTCCTAGGCAGGCCAAAAGGCAGCTCGATGTATCATAAAACAGAGCCCAAGAAAATATAAAGCTGAAAAAAGCGATATAAGGCTACCTGTTAGCTTAGTGACAGGTCATGCCGAGGTGTTGTACCACCTAACCAATATTGGCAAAGACGACCTCACAAGCTGCAGATTATGTAAATCGGAGGAGGAAACGATCAAGCATCTAGCACCTGAAAGACTTTCTTTGCTAGGAAGCGAGCAGCTAAGTCTCGCTGAATTCAAGGGGAAGTCGGTCAAGGAGATTCTAGCTTTTTCAAACGTTATCTCCGTTATTGGCCCATAGTATTGGTTCATGCATAATATATCAAAGTTGGTCGCAGTGCTAGTGGCGTTGTCCGCCCAAGATTAATTTAAAAAAAAATCTATATGGGCGTATAAAACGTATGTAGATTTAACAAAGTTATAATAGTCGGTTTTTCGAAATTTCTAATTCAAAATAGATCCGGTCCGAAGGACCATGAAGACAAATACACTCCGAGGGAAAATTTGGAAGACAGAGGGGTCTAACGACAACAAAATGTAGTTTTTATAGTACCCCCCGTGGGGGGAGGGTCAAAGGACGAAATTTGAGTTTTAAAGGCAGAGACAAAATTTATAATATAATCTGAATTTTTTTTATATATAAGGATGTTCTCTTCGTTTAGTGTACAGAAATCAAGGTCAAGGAGCCTTATACTATTGCATTCTCTGAGATTAGTTATTTAATAACTACCAGACTTTCATCAATAAAATTACCTGTTGTTGTTGCTGTTGAGCCAAAGCAGCCTGTGCAGTGAACTTCGATCCCTGCGCTGATCGACGCCGATTGATTTCCGTATTCGAGATAGACTCCTTGAAACCAAGCTCATCACCAAGGCTAAAACCTATCCACACATTAAGCATACTCATATTTAATCACTTTGCAACACACTTCCTTCACTTCGTTAACAAGCAAGCTTAATATAAGCAATAAGCTGCAACAATGCGAGTATGCGGATTCCCATTCGAATGACCAAACTGTCCCCGATTTTGAACAAATAAACTTATGATGTTGACCAGCGCATATTAGCTTTCCAAGCATTCTGGCCATTCCTATGTAAATTAGCGTGCAGCATAATTCTTAATGTTATGAATGGATCCAATGAATACAGCTAAAATTTCTAAAATGCGATAGAACTATTCACTATATAACTAAATGCCAAATACTAAATATTTATGACTCAAATGTATGAAAAATGCTTTGTTTATGAAAGGAGATGATGCGATGAAAGCAAGCTCTTGTGAGTTTATTGGTTCTCTGCATGTTTGCGTTTTCGAATAGTTTCTAACGTAACTAATTGTCAAGCGTGCTGAATTAATATGTGCATTTGGTGAATTTGTTAAGTGAAATTCACAGGTTAAAGTTGAGTTTTAATGTTTAAAGCAAAATTTCTAATATAATCTGATGTGAAGAATACCTCTTGAATCATAACGGTACATTCGAAATTTAAAAAGATGCTCTCTCGATTTTTATCGTACTGTAATCTTTAATATTATTTGTGTGTCATTTATGTTGTGATTATTATGTTTTTATACTGTTATGTTTTTATACGTAATCACATTTGTTGCAGGACAACATGGCACAGTGTAATGGAAACAGTAGAAGAAAGTTCCCATGAACTATTCGTGTAGTTTCGCTCGTTTGGCTGGTGATATGGTGACAAATGATCGTAAGGTAATTATGCTAATAGACGTAAATTTTTTCATGTGTGGATATCCGTGGTTTCATGTTAGTTTAGTCTTTTACACGCAAGTTTGTAAGAAAATCTTTCTATAGTCTACTTCGTTCTTTCTAATTGTACAAGCGGTCATATAATAGTTGTGTTTTGTACAATTACACCATGGTGATAGTATGCCGTTGTGATATTCTATTCGAATTCTGGGTACGAGTATGTTCTAGAGAGAAAGAGAAACTTTTATTGACTAGAAGTTACTTAATGTCTAATAGTAGATGGTGAATAAGTGAACTTTTAGAGAAGAACGATATTTCTACGGTCAAAATATCTTTTTTGTTGAAATTGACAATAGTCAATCAATAGCTATGCTATTCAAGAACATTCCCTCAAATTTTGAAGTCGATATTTGCAATATTTACGAAGTTATAGTCCAAAAAGTTCAGAAATAATATATAGTATCCTTATGTTTACCCTACTTTAAACACGTTTCTTGATTTTGCGTACACGATTGAAGAAATTCTAATGGAGCGATTTGGCTGATTGTCACTTTATTTTATAGATAATTAAATTCTCTAGAATATGATGTTAACTATTTTTTGAAAAAATAATATTTTTATATATATTTTTGTATTTTTATGTCTAATTTTTATGAGAAAAATGCACTTTTAAATTGAAACCCTCTAGAAATATACAGTTTTAACTTTTTTTGAAAATACTCGACGTCATATTCTAGAAAATTTTATAAACTTTGCAAAAAAATGTTGTTTTCTTGTTTCTGGTTCATATTGAGGACGTTAGACGGTACGCAGCTAAACAACTAAAAACTAAGAGATATAATCAAAACATAACCCAAGTAACTCGGGTAATATGACCTTGAATTTCTTAATTTCTTAATAGTTAATCAATAGCTAGGCTATTCATGAATATTCCCTCAAATTTTCAAATCGATAGTTGCAATATTTACGAAGTTATAGCCCAAAAAGTTAAAAAAAAAATAGAGATCCTTATGTTTACCCTACTTTAAATACGTTTCTTGATTTTGCGTACACGATTGAAGAAATTCTAATGGAGCGATTTGGCTGATTGTCACTTTATTTTATAGATAATTAAATTCTCTAGAATATAACGTTAACTGCTTTTTGAAAAAAATGATATATTTACATATATTTTTGTATTTTTACGTCAAATTTTTATGAGAAAAATTTTAATTTTTCATATTCTAGCAAATTTTATAAAATTTGCAAACACATTTTGTTTTCTTGTTTCTGATTCATATTGAGGACGTTAGACAGTACGCAGCTAAACAACTAAAAATTAAGAGATATCAAAACATAACCCAAGTAACTTGGGTAATATAACCTTGAATTTCTTAAGTTTTAATTTTAATTTGTCGTTATTTAAGTATTAATTTAAGTTATCCCCACAATCAGTTTAAGAAAGTAATTATTAAACAAAACTACTGCACAAAACATTCTCCAGTTATAAACTATGTCAATGACTGAACTTGAAATCTATTTTGCAAATTGTATTATTGTGCAAGCGAAAAACACGCCTAGTTCACCAAAAAACTATTAGAATCCGACTCGAAAACCTTGTATCCACGACATAATTAATATCGATAACCTGTTAATGGATGAGAAACCTCGACATCGTCAAAGTGTCCTAATCGCTCAATTAGTAATTAGAGAAATTTTAATA
This sequence comes from Mimaenictus wilsoni, assembly GCA_027575185.1. Taxonomy (NCBI): domain Eukaryota; kingdom Metazoa; phylum Arthropoda; class Insecta; order Coleoptera; family Staphylinidae; genus Mimaenictus; species Mimaenictus wilsoni. The sequence goes on along the minus strand of JAODAC010000004.1, from coordinate 3,426,609 downwards.
ATCACCTTTAGAAATCAACCACATAGAAATCGCACTTCAGAGATTTGCTCAATTACAAGGCAATTTGTGTTCTAAAGTAACAATTATTATTAATCATTAGAAATACATATTGATAGGCATTCTTCGTTATTTGTAAAGGAAGTGTATTAATCGTAAAAGTCGAAGAACAAAAGTGTTACAACAAACAAAATGCTTTTAAGGAAGGTTTGTACAGTTGTACAAGTAAATGTAAAATATGTAAAATGCTAATGTTCTTGATCGTTTCTCATCTCAGGAGGTGCCGGTTTATTGTTTAGATGAGAAACGCTATTGTTACACTGTTAGACTAGAATGGTGAATGTCAAAGTCGTGGATTACACGCGCTTTTTTTTGCTAAGCCACGCTCGATTGGACTTGAACTTGAGTTATTAGATAGTGTATGCGATAATTGTGCTGATTGATTGCCGTGCCACTGTGGCATCGTTTGCACAACGCAATTATTGCTTACATAAATAAAATCAGTCGAGCTGTTAGTATAATGGAATTTGTATGATGAATTACATTTATATCTTTATTTACAATTACCTAAATTGTTTTTTTATATTTTATTACTTCATTTATTGAAGCGAAATTTCATAAAAACATGAAATAAGATACTTGTGGTTTTTAAAATTCTTTAACATCGAAATTTAAGCGTTTATCTCGAGTTTAAGCCTATGAAATTCTGAGAAGTCCTAAGAAAACTGCTATCTTAAGATACTTATGGTCATAAAAGTCTAATGATTCACATGAAAAACCAAAGAAAACACATGATAAACATAGGAAAAAATACAAAAAAAAACTCAAAAACCCTAAGAAAATATTTCAAAACCTGAAAAATGAAAGAAATCATGAACAACCTAAGGAAACGAGTATTTTATTTTATTTAATGTATTCGGTCCGCAAACCTGGCCATCAACCTTCACTGGTCCTTTAACCTGGGATACATACATATGATTTTATTGTGTTTTATATATATTAGATGTTATTGTGATTTTTGTTATTGTGATGTTGTTGTTATTGTTGTGTTGTTGATGTGGTGTCTTGTTGGGTGCGAGTTAAGTGAATTTTTATGTTCTCGGTGGATTTTTCTTGTCTGTTGTGGGTTGCGCATTGCGATTGTTGTGACTATCCGTCTGGATTTTTATTAATGTGAATTTTTCGTGTGAATTTTTAATGTGAATATACTAAATGAGTGATTTTGAGTATGAATTTATAATAATAAATTCACACTAGTGGGGTGCCTAGACCGGGGACTCGAACCCCGTTCTCCTACGTGGTAAGCAGATGCTTTACCACTAGTTGCCCAGGTGGGCAGGAAACGAGTATTTTAAAGCAATTTGTATTGAAATCCAATAAATTCCTTTAAATTGCATTTTTCCAGATAAGCTATTTAAAATAGACATTTGCTATATATTTTTCAACAAAAAATCATCACCACTTTTTAAGGGTACATCACTTTAACATATTCCCAATTCGATTAAAAATCATTCAAAATTTGTATGTGACTGTGAAACACTGCGTATTAATATTTTTGAGTGGATTAAAGGGTTGTGCTCACTGAACGCGACTCACAATCAGTTAGGCATGTCAGACGATAATCAAATATCGATATTTGTCAAAATCGATATTTCAATAATATATAAAAGTAGTAGTATTATAATTGCAATACCAGCTAAAAATCGATGTTGATCTTAAACTTATGATTCCAACAAATATCAATGGATTAAAAATTATTATAGGGAACCTAAAATGTGGCCCTAAAAATAAAAATTGCCAATTTTGAACTTTTCAGAATACTTCTCAGATGGCGGTTACGTCAATGACATGTCAAAACGATATTAAAAATTTTGATATCGATATATCGATGTTATGGAAAATGAAATTTTCTATAAATATCAAAATTTTGAGGCCTATATATCGATATTTATTAATATCGATATTTTTTGTGACATATCTAGACTCAGAGGAGACGCGTTGCGTCGTGTCAACGCTATATATGTCAAAAAAAGTATATGTATCTTTAAGTATCGATAGCATGTGTCGAGACTTATCGACTTTTATAGATTCTTCAATTTTCGATACTAATCCACAATATCGAATTAGTCATTTTCGATACTTTTTGACATGCCACTGCGGCTATCTGTTAATCACTTTACATGAACCAACACGATAACTAATTTAAGTTATTAAAATCAACGAATTGTGTGGGAAAATATGTGTGATCCTTTTGAGATTTCATTTTGATTGATTAAAAGTCGATTCCTTAATTCACTCAATTAGTAATTGTAAAATTATTAATTTTATTACTTAGGAATTACCGCGATATTTTTCATTCTCAAAATGTAATATCGATATGTCAATATCGCTATTTTTTTTGACATGTCTAGAGGTGAGCATCTCATGCTGCAGTTACCCATAAGAAGCTATATAACGATGGCACTAAAACGCGTTCAGTTAAATTATACTTCGTTTTCGACTACCCCAAATACATTTACTCAATAATAATTCTCTTAAATAATGTATTAATAACTTATTGTTAGGTTATGATGTTATGGTTATGATGTTAACATGTTAACAAAAATAGGCATATTAATACATTAAAACAATGAAAAAGCAATGAAAACTGCATGCTGAATTAATAAGCAAGATGAATAAAAACGCACATAAATGATTAATTAATATTAATATTACACTAAAGAAATAGAGAAAAGAGTTGGTTTACCAAGGCTAGCGTGTGCTTTGACACCCCCTAGGTTTCTAATTCGGAAGAGGCTTGATTTCTTAAAAGCACAGTTGATTATAAATCCGAAATCTGACTCCAGGACACAGGTGGCTCGGCCAAGGCGCCAAGTACCGCCTGCAACCAAATAAAGTTATACGTTGAGAGTGTGGAGAATACATGCTGGGGCGAGGCGGGGGCGGAGTAGGCATTTGCGCGCCGCTGCTCTCAGGTATTACGGTCTTTTTGTTGTTGTTTTGGCAAAGAGTTGCGCTGAGAGAGTGTTACAGTGGCAATAAAGGTCAAGCTGTAAGGTTCATACAATTAAATGCTACGGAAACAATTTTCAGGTGTTTACGATTCGTGAGTTTTCCTGTTTTTTTTTTAGTATATACATTGTTTTCAATTAGTTCTAATGTTCACCTCTAAATTTAATTCTTTCGTTAGAGAAATAATATCTAGATTTTCATAATTTGAGTATTGTATTTCCAAATATTTGGGTAGTTGCACAAATGTTGCATAAATAGTTTTCGTGTTTTTCCTTTAGATGCATTCTAGAAATCTGATAATCAATGATTTTGATAGTTCAAACGATTCCAGGAAATACCAATTTAGTGTATTATATTTTAGAATATCTGTACGTATAAACTTTAGCTGAATTACATGAATATTACTTATGCAAACGAAAGAATATTTTGAGACCTAAAAACTTCATAAACTTAACGAAACCTAAGGAAATGAAACATTTTGAAAATCCTTCGGAAAATCGTAAAAAAAAACGTAAGAAAAGGCTAAGAAAACCCAATAAATCATATTAAAACCTACGGAAAGTAGTAAAAAAATAAGCAAACCAAAGAGAAAATAGGAAAATCTAAGAAAACCTTGTAAACTCAAGAAATTTTAAGAAAACCCTATGAAAATCTTAGGGAACCCTAAAAAATGCTAAAATGAAACAATAAAACCTAGGAAAGCTTAAGAAAACCTGTGAAAAACCTGAGAAAACCTTAGAGTCTAATAAAATAAAAGAACCGAGAAAAATCTAAAAAAACTTATGAAACACAAGATGACTCCAGAAAATTCTATGATAAACCTAAGGACTCCTAAGAAAAATGTAAGAAGAGCCTACTAAACCTACGAAAACTTAAGAAAACTTAGAAAAAATAATAAAAACCAATAAAACTTAAAATAAATTAAACAAACCGTAAAAAACCCTTAAAAACCCCATGAAAACCTGATGAAACATATGAAAAGTTCAAAATCCTTCAAAAAAAACTAGAAAACAAGGGAAAAAAACGTGATTAAACGTAAGAAATTTAAAAAAATCTATCAGTCCTTATGACACCCTACGAATCTTTGTTAAAACCAAAAAAATCAATGAAAATGTGAAAGAATACCTAAGAAATCTTAAATACAGGAAACTTAAGAAAGTCTACGGAAACGTAGGAATATTATTCTAACTTAAAATTAACTCTGCTTAAATCTTTCTAATTCTATGTCACTATCGGATAGTAATAACCTTAACCTAATATTAATATTAATATTAATAGTTATAGTAATAACCTAACCTAAGCTAACCTGTGAAAAACCTGAGAAAACCTTAGAAAGTCCAAAAAAGAGAGAACCGAGGAAAATCTGAGAAAACTTATAAAACCCAAATAACAATAACTCAAGAAAATTCTATGATAAACCTAAGAACTCTTAAGAAAAATGTAAGAAAACCCTACTAAACCTAAGAAAACTTAAGAAAATCTGTGGAAAACCTAAGAAAACTAAAGGAAACTTTTAAAAACTTATAAAAAGTAATAAAACTTCAAATAAATTAGAACAATCGTAAGAAAACCCTTAAAAAACCCTATGAAAACCTGATGAAACATATGAAAATTTCAAAATCCGCAAAAAAAAACTAGAAAAAAAGTAAGAAAACGTGATTAAACCTAGGAAATTCTAAATAAAGATTCGTAGGATTGTTTGGTTAATCCTACGAATCTTCGTTAAAACTAAAAAATTCAAGGAAATATGAAAAAATACCTAAGAAATCTAAAAAACAGGAAACTTAAGAAAGCCTACGAAAACATAGGAATATTATTCTAACGTAAAATTCACTCTGCTCAAATCTTCCCAATTCTACGTCAATATCAGAGAGTAATAACCGTGACTTACATGGTTATTGTGGTCTGAAAAAATTGTGATTAAATCTAAATCTTGACACAAAAATTAAACTTTATTCCTTAGAATACTTAGACACTGTTACTTGATCATTTTTAATAATTCTATGAAATTTAGGATTCCAGACCACTTCTTTTCCCATAAATTAATTAATCCTATTGTAAACTAATTACATCCGCTCTACTTATCTCATAATTATAATAATTAGATACTTCTTTCTATTTTCTCTTAAATTTCAGTTGTTTTGATTAATAAATCTTCACAGAATCTTTTTGTTTCAAACATGTTACTGTCTAATAAAACACGTTAAACTGTAATTAGAACTAATTTAACATATTGTGCCAAGCCTATTTAAAAAATCTCCATTTTTAATGAACGAAATATCCAATCATTGTATAAGAGATAGAGATAATTACCATTGTTGGTAGCCTGGCCGCATAATATTTTATAATCTCGAACCGCCCGCTCACTTATTCACGGCTCACGTCTAATAAGTGTTTCACTTCTCATTACTCGTTGCGTTGCATTACATGTGCATGTGCTTTAGTTTCTCGCCACGGCACGAGACATTCTAAAAGTGAATTGGTATAAAAGTCGTTTTCATGCCGGAGGTGCAGCGCGTGCAAGTGCATGTATTGCACCAACTTTTTTAACCGTTTCTCATATTCGACTGATTTACTGATTGGAAGGCATTTAGCTTACGATTAAGCTAATACGAGTACGCCGGTTAGTTGGTTACGCACAACTGCATTGGCTTGGCCGTACAATGCACGAAAGACGGCGTCTTGAATGCGTGTACTTTCTTGACTTTCTGTTTCTACTCTGATTTCGAACTTGGTCTCGGTTTCGAAGTCATTTTCACCTATATATTAATACGTAGCGCCGAAGTACTTGAAATCATCGGCGTGAAATGTGGGGATTACACGAATGAGACTAATATGGATTTAGTTTAGCCAGGCTTATTTTATTTTATAAAGTAGAAACTGATTTGGATTTGACTTTACAGATTTAAACTAATTTAATTCATACTGGTATTATTTGGATGTAGTAAGCCAATTGAACTAGTATAAATGTTTTAATATAATGAAGTATGTTGCATAGCTTTTGTCAATTTTTATACTCATAGATTAAAATATAAAAATGAATAAACATATTTTGATACTATTTAGGCAGATACTTACCTTAATAGCAGCAAAATTATACAAATTTAATAAATATATCTGTATTCTGATCTAAAAAAAACTTAGGAAACCGAAAAATGACTTTAAATGATATAATACAAAAGAGCCTTTGGGAAGCTAAACAAATGTAAAGGAATCTAAGAAAACCTAGGATATACTTCTAGGGAATCTTTGTAACCATAAAAAGTAAAGCAAAACATATAAAACCTTAAAAACTATAGGAAACCAGAAAGTATTTAAAAAACCATAAGATAACCTTCTTTCGCATGGTTTTCTTATGTTTTTTTTAAATAAATATTTTTTAAATACACTGCGAATCTCCATGAAAAAAACTGAGAAATTCTTAGGAAACATGTAAAATCCCAGAGAACCATAAATGAAATCCAAAAAAAAACTTTGACAACTTGAGAAGATCTACAAAAAAACGTGAGAGAACCTAAAGTACCGTTAAAAAGTTTAAAAAAAAACTAGGAAAGTCAAAAACAAATTGTAAAAATGAAAAGTATGCAAATCTGAAAGAAACCCTAAGGATTTCTAACCTTAGAAAACGTGAAAAATGATCACTATGAAAACATAAGAAAACCCTACAGAAGCACAAGAGGATCGAAAAAAAAAACAAAGAAATTCTTGGAAAACGTAACAAAAACATATAAAAACTTAAAAAACCTATGCAAATCTGCATGAAACTTTAAGAAACTCTTAGAAATTCTGAGAAGACGTGAAACACTTATAAGATACCATGAAAACATAAGAAAACCCTAAAAAAAGTATAAGAGAACCTAAGAGAACCAAAGAAAGTCTAAGAAAAGGTGACAAAAAGTTATAAAAATATAAGAAAACTAAGTAAAACCTAAGGAAACGCAAGATAATCTAAAATATTTTTTTTTAATCAATAAAAATCTATGGAAAGTTATAATAACTTAAAATATTGCAAGATAACGTAAGGAAATGTCAAGAAACCTCGAGAAACCAACGAAACTCGAGAAACAAGGAAACTTAGAAACACTTGACAAACTTAAGAACCAAATATGGATATCAAAATGATAATATAACATATTATCACCCTTAGCCTATTCTAACATAATCAAACTAATACAATGCTTATCAAAATTAACATTAAACTTATCTAACACAAGATAATCGTATCAAATCTGGTAATCAATGCTGTAACCTAAAATGCGTAACGCATAACGCATAATGTCTTTAACCTAACCTCACTATCGCAATTTAACTAGCATTACCTGGAACAATCTCCAATATGCTTCACGTTACGTCGCACACATTCTAATTTCTTTCATAAATTAATCAACATCAACCTCACATCTAACGAGATCTAAAGAGATTTCAATCAAAAGTTTTCAATGGAAACCAGCAGTTGCTTTCCTATTCTATTTGAACTGAATAGATTCAAGATAATATCTTAATACACAAATATTTATTAATGTTATTAATGTCAGTAATTAGAATAAAAATGGTTTTGTCGTTGACTTACAATTAGAATGTTAACAAAACCGAATAAGCAGTGATTATAGTCGTATATGCAATAATTCATTGTTTCGTGAAAGGCATTTGCGTAAAGTGGGATAATTTTACGGCTACGTGCTCGGAATTTTCGTTCAATGTCAATTTAAAACACAGTGTGCCAAAAAGGATGCGTTGGAAATCTTTCGGCCCCGCCGTGCCGCGTCCCAACGTTTTAGCAGCGCCGTGGTACCGGCCCGGAGAAGACCCACTGACCCACATTAATATTACTCATCGGCTTGACGCACGGCTAAACGGAATGCCACTGACAGCGTGTTGAGCACGTTTGGTTTTTTTTTTCGGTTCCGCATTGATCTGATCCGTCTCTTCGGCCGACAGCGACAATACCTTGCTCTGCTCCGAAACGAGAACATTGAAATTTGTAATAATTAAAGTTTACACGGCTTTTAAACTATAATTTACTAACGGAAACAGAAATTTACTAACCATAAAAATTACGTTTCTGTCATAAAATTTCGGTAACGCCTAGTACAATATGTAAATTAATTGCGTAAAGTTCGAAATGATGATTCTATTACACAATTTAAAGACGAATTGTTATGCGTTGTACGGTTGTTTTATGTTTAAGTTTTTTTTTATGAAAGTCTTACATATTACATATTCCGAAAAAATTTCGACATCGTGTAAAACGTATAAAACGGATAAAAATAATGAGAGAATGAATAATTACAATGTAAAAAATGAAAATTTTAAAGGTAAAAAGCTATAAACAAAATGTACAGAAGCTTTTACACATGCAACTAATGTATCTACAGTAATGTACAATGTTTTAGTCTAAGGAGCACTTCATTTATCGGGTCAAACATTGATTTTTCAGTCTTAAACATTAAACATTAGCTATTTAACAATATTCACTCCAAATTTCAAGTTGATATCTGCAGTATTTAAGAAGTGACAGCACATAAAATGTATAAACAAATGTTGAATTCGTATGTTTTCCTAACTTCAAACGCGTTTTCACATCGGTTTTCGCCTTTGCGTACAGGATTGAGAAAATTCTACTGCACCGATTTGGCTGAATGATAGATCATTGTATAGATAATTAAATTCTCTCGAAAATGACGTTAATTGTTTTTTTTTTTGAAGAAGTATATATTAATATCTTTTTTTCGTATTTTTAATTCGATATTTTATGCAAAAATGTACTTCTACTTTAATACTGCCTAAAACATGTAATTTTAACTTTTTCTGGAAAATATCCGACGCCATATTCAAACTAGTGTTATAAACTATTCACAAGCTTTTTAGTTCTTCGTTTCCGATCAAAATTAAAGAATGTACGTCGCTGAATTTCTGAAAATACGAAATTACTCTGTTCTCATGATTTATGCATTCAACTGTCGTAAAAATTCAAACGTTGCAGTACCTGAAAAAAAACGTGAAATTCAGGTATTTTTCGGAGTGGTAAATGAGGTTTCTGCCTTAATCATAGGCTATATATTTATAAATTGACAAATGCAAATAAGCTGAAGCTTTTATCGCTGATTATTTTATTGATGATTAAGATTATTTTATATTTTAGTTTTAGACTTAGGAGCACCTCATTTACCGGGCCAAACATTGATTTTTCAGTCTTAAACATTAAACATTAGCTATTTAACAATATTCATTCCAAATTTCAAGTTGATATGTGCAGTATTTAAGAAGTTACAGCTCATAAAATGTATAAACAAATGTTGAATTCGTATGTTTACCTAACTTCAAACGCGTTTTGACATCGGTTTTCGCCTTTGCGTTCACGACTGATAAAATTCTACTGCACCGATTTGGCTGAATGATAGCTCATTTTATAGATAATTAAATTCTCTCGAAAATGACGTTAATTGTTTTTTTTTCTTTGAAAAATATATATTAATATCTTTTTTCGAATTTTTAATTCGATATTTTATGCGAAAATGTACTTCTATTTCAATACTGCCTAAAAACATGTAATTTAAATTTTTTCTGGAAAATACCCGAACTCATATTCAAACTATTGTTATAAACTATACAAAAGCTTTTTAGTTCTTCGTTTCCGATGAAAATTAAAGAATGTACGCAGCTGAATTTCTAAAAATACGAAATAATCATGGCATCAATTTTTAAAATCTATTTTTTAATGTGAACCAATGACTCTGTTCTCATGATTTATGCATTCAATTATCATAAAAATTCAATCGTTGCAGTACCTGAAAAAAACGTGAAATTCTGGTATTTTTCGGTGCGGTAAATGAGGTTTCTCCCTTAATTCTAGGCTACATATTTATAAATTGACAAGTGCAAACAAGCTGAAGCTTTTATCGCTGATTATTTTGTTGATGATTAAGATTATTTTAACGACATAGAAGTTTCCCAGCAACATTTTGTAGCGATTTTGTTGCATGCGATTACGAACGTCAATGAATTTTAGCGCTCCGCTGGTAGTCGTATATAATGTATATAATCAAATAAAACATTTTAATATATTCAATCTCTATATAGAAGAAGGTAGGTGCAATTAAAACTTGTTTTTATTCAGAAGCTAGTAAGTTATTCACACTTTTATGAGGCAGGTGTTTTCAAAAGACGTTTTTACATATCTAATAACAGTGTTGCACTTTTTTTGAAAGTCTTGTTAAACTGAATTATTTCACGCTACTCTGATAGTTTTTTTTTTCTAAGAATAATGTACTATCAGTATAATATAAGTAAAAATTATAAATAACTTGAGTTTAATATTTGAAAGTTTCAGAATAAAAATATATAAGTTTGATTAAATTAGTAAAAATACATATATTTGATTAAATTTTCCAAAATAAATTAAATATTGAAAAATTAGAAGGGTAAAATCGACTTATCACTAGTGTAGCGCAATAATTTCGCTTTTATTGTGTGCAATTAGGCAAACCACAAATATTACGATGCTGTTTTTGATAGTAATTAAAATCAAATTATTTGCTATTGCCATTAATTGCAATATTGATGTTCTGACATTTTTATTTTATCACGCTTTTGTAATAGTCTAAATATTTCTAGCTAAGCACATATTTAAGATGATTTAACCTAGAATTATGTGTTTTTGTCATAACTAACTTAAGTTAACCTAGAAAATGCTACCTAAATATAATTCTAAGATCTAAGACTTCGACGCAATTAACAACATTTTCTCCAATATATTGAATTAGACCTGTTACTTTTGTTTAAATTAACGCAATCTCATCCCAAAAAGTATCATTTGAATTTAACCTAGTTTTAGGAATAGGGTTAACCCATGTTAACCTTTTCTAACTGTACTCAACTGTACGTGGCATATTGTTATCCAATTGAAATAATACAAAGTAATTGATACTGTTCTGATCCGATCACTTATCGACATCTAACGACAGCATACGGCAAATCTACAGACTTTACCTTCAATATGCCACATTCACCTTATCAAACTTATCCTAAATCTTTAAAATTAATGTATATTACTCTAAAAGTCTGAAAAGTTCTAGAAAAACTGTGAGTTTTTCTATAAAATATAGATCAACTCTCTCGAGTTATATATAATAAATATATAAATATATTATATATTATAAATATGTTGTAGTTATTGAGAAATTAACGAGAAACGTGTAAAAGAATCGACTTTTCCGAAAAATGACTTTTAAACTACTTTCTAACTCGTCCATTTTTTCATATTTCCCGCAATCCTAAAATTATATATAAAGCAAAGCACCATTCGATTTAGATTGAAATTTGCTACAAAACCTTGGAATAGTTTTTCATTTGATTTCTTAGAACCATTATTTTAACTGATAAAAGATGAGTCTAATAACAGTGAAATTTTCGCTCTGAGAAAAGTGACTCAAAATGACTTCTCTTAAATATTTACGTTTTATTTATATTTTTCTTCTTTCTATGTATACAAATTATATATCAATCGATTCAGATTAAAATTTATCACTATTTCATGCAATAGTTATTTGATTACTTCTTTAGAAAGTTATGTTATATATCGTTGAAGTTGAGGCTAATCATGTCAACATTGACGATCTCCGAAAAATGATTACTTTTTTTTTTTTAATTTTTTCATATTTACAGTAATCTTAAAAATATAAGCTAATTACCATTCGATTCCGAGTGAAATTTGTTACAAACCCCTTGAATAGTTTTTCATTTTCTTATTTAGAAGCAATATTATAAGTGATAAAAGTTGACCGTAATAATGACAACATTTACGTTGTTAAAAAATGACTTGAAATGACATCTAACGACAGCTCACGGCAAATCTACAGACTTTACCTTCAATATGCCAGATTAACCTGATCAAACTTATCCTAAATCTTTAAAATTAACGTATATTACTCTAAAAGTCTGAAAAGTTCTAGAAAATCTGTGATTTTTTCTATAAAATATAGATCAACTCCCTTTTAAGGCGAGTTAACTTAAAATTATTATATCACAATCTTGTGATAGCTTATGATTTTCACATAGCATTTCATAGCTTATGATATTCATATGATTACTTAAAAAATGTTGATCTAAACAAAATTTAGATAACATTTTTATGCGAATTTTTAAATTACTCTCCATACAATACTAATCACACCTCAATGATCAAAAAAGTAACGTTTTCTTACATTCCTATTAAGTAATAATATTTTATTTCATTTTCCTATTTAATAATAAATAATAAGATTAAATAATAAGACAGTTAATCACTCAATTACAAAATTACAATCTAAAAAGGGAAATCATCAATCATCAACATTGACTTCACGTAATTGTCTTTGATTAATAGTATCTAAAAATCTAAATTGTGACTGAATTGATTTTAATCATTTGTTTGAGGACTGACGTTGACAAGTGTGTCAACGTCGTAATTAATCGCAATTGCGATTACCACCACATATATACCATATGCATGCGTTATTCTGTGATTATCGTCATCTTGGAATACTATCCGAAAGCAATCCTGGAACTATCCAAGTGCGATTCACTAAAATGCATTGACATCATTGACATCTATTTATTCACAATCAAACTTAAGAATGTGGAAAAACGTAAAACCAAACTTATTATAATCAGAAAACTTTTAACCCAATTTTAGCACGCGATACACCTTTCATTATTATTTACATTATTTCGTAGTCATATTTATATAATCCTCTTTAGTTTATTTACACATTATGCGATTTGAAATGTTAAACTATGTACAAAACTCTCACAAAATTATAAAAAAATGGCGAGTAAATAATAGGAGCCTACCTATCATAAATAGGAATAGTAACACACTAGCACACTTCATATTAAATTAAATATTTCAATAAATATTTGTTGATTTCGAGGAGAACCACTATGTGTCGCTGGAGTGATTTAATTAATTCGCCATGCACTATTTCGCATTCGATGCAAATTCGTAATTTGGGACGATTTGAAAATGAGTTACATTATTTGCCACACGCGTTTTGTAAACAAATTGCAATCGGGTACGGAATTAAACGGAATCTGCAAGTATGAATGGGTCGCGGGTGCGCGAACGACGTGCGTCGTTGAGCTTTTGCGTGCGGACTACTGGCGGACTCTTGTTGGGAGCGTTTGAACGGTGTGGTACCCCCCAAAGATACTCGACGGTTTGGTATGGTCGCCCCCCACGAAAGAAGAGCGTGTTCAGCGACCAGCTGACCCAGTCTCTTTCGCTGGCTCTAGCGTGAACCGACTTTGCTACGAATGAAATGTGACCAGAGCACCGTTCAAAGATCCGCTTCGATCGACTGTCCTAACGGGATTGAGAATTGACTTAAGTCACTTTATGAAGAGAACTTGAACAGTCTTCAATTGTGAGCAATTGAAGACTGTTTAAGTCACTCCACGTTTAAGTCGCTAAACTGTTCGGTTTGTATCGAGTGGTATTATGAATGGTTTTAACTGGTTTTCGTCATTTTGCTGACTTTGTTTGGCTTTGTTTGCCTAACAGGAACATTTTTGTACATATTCTCGGTATATATCAGGACCAATCAGTGATTCTATAACACAGTGGCCAAACTGGTGCATGTAAAACGTGAAATTTAAACTTTGTTTCCGAATAATTTTTAATTTACAAATCGTAGAATTATGATTGTTGCAGCGATTGATTCACTATGAAATGTAGTTTCATTTGGTAAACCCGATTATGCATAAATATATTGTAGTTCTTGAGAAATTAACGAGAAACGTGTAAGAAAATCGTCTTTTCCGAAAAATGACTTTTAAACTATTTTCTAATTCGTCCATTTTTTTCATATTTCCCGTAATCCTAAAATTATAAATCCGGCATCATTCAATTTAGAATGAAATTTGTTACAAAACCCTGTAATAGTTTTTCATTTGATTTCTTAGAACCATTATTATAACTGATAAAAGTTGAGTCTAATAACAGCGAAATTTTCGCTCTGAGAAAAGTGACTCAAAATGACTTGTCCTAAATATTTACGTTTTATTTATATTTTTCTGCTTTCTATGTAAACAAATTATATATTAATCGATTCAGATTAAAATTTATCACTATTTCCTGCAATAGTTGTTTGATTACTTCTTTAGAAAGTCATGTTATATATCGTTGAAGTTGAGGCTAATCACGTCAACATTGATGATCTCCGAAAAATGATTACTTTTAAATTTTTAAATTTTATCATCTTTATAGTAATCTTAGAAATATAAACCAATTACCATTCGATTCCGAGTGAAATTTGCTACAAAACCCTTGAATAGTTTTTTCATTTTCTTATTTAGAAGCGATATTATAAGTGATAAAAGTTAACTGAAATAATGACAACATTTTCGTTGTTAAAAATGACTTGAAATGACTTCCCCTAAAGATTTATGTTTTATTTATATTTAACTTATTTCCTTGTACTCAAAATAAATATTAATCGATTATGAATGAAATTTACCACTATCTCCTGTAATAGGTTTTTGATTTCTTGTTTAGAAATCATGTTATATATCGTAGAAGTGGAGACTAATAACGTCAACATCGATTGTCCCAGAGAAAAATTACTTCTTTTTTAGTTGTTAAGTTTTATCATATTTCCCGTAATCCTAGAAAAATAAATCAAACACTATTCTATTCAAAGTGAAATTTACTACAAACCTCTTAATGCTTAACCCGGTATATCAAATGAAACTAGTTTTAATGCAGTTTAATGCAGAATCAATCTCTGCATCAATGAGAATTCTACGGTTAGTATATTACAAATTATTTGGAAACAATGAATTTCACATTTTAGTTGCACCGTTTGCCCGCTACGTGGTTGAGTCTATGTTGAATACTCTTAAGTAGCTTAACCTAATACCTCACCGGTAAGTAGTTTCGCGACAAAGTAATTCACTACACGCAATTCGTGACCTTGCATCGCTAGCAATTAGAAATCAACCAAGTCGACTATGTCGTCGCTTCCAACAATTTTATTAATGTTTTTTCATGGTTTCATTTCATACAAAAATTGGTAAGACATGTAACAAGAGGGGTATAAAAATCACGGTTGCTGTTCATTTTGTTCAGTCATCTTTTGATCTCTTGATCTTTTGATCCTTTGATGCGATTTACAATTAGGATTAGTTATAGTAGTAATTGTAGTCGTTGTAAGCGCTGCCGTCTGAAAGCGCCTGTTTCTTATCCCCACCGCCACTGGCGTCGACGCCCTGCTTGTTGCCCGCCTCGAGGCCCTTGGCGGCGGCAGCGGCTGCCGCGGCGGCGTTAGCTTGTGCCTGCTGTGCCGCCTGCATGGCTTTCATAGCGGCTGCTTGCGTCGCCTCGAAGTCGATGCGGATGCCGTGCAACTGCTCCATGAGGGTTTGTAGTCGTTGTTGAGCTGCCCCCACCATAGCCTGCTGAGCGGCAAGTTCGCCGGCCGCCTCCGAGGCGGATTGCTGGGCGTTCTCGGAGGTGGCCATGGCAGCGTTGAGGGCTGCTTGGATGACGTTGACTTGCTGGGCGGCTTGTTGGGCTGCCGCCTGGGATGCCATGGCGCTGCGTTGGGCCTGCATCAGTTGCATGTTTTCCCCGTCGAGCGCTGTTTTGGCGTCCATGACTTGTTGTTCGGTTCCCTGTAGGATTACCTGCTTACCGGCTAACGCTGCTTGGGCTGTTGCTGATGCCTAGGGGTTTGTAAATTGGGTTTAGTCAAGGTTTAGTTCCTAAGTGGAAGTGGTATTGTGATATGAATACCACTTCTCCTGAGGAACTAAAGTGCTAAGAACTTAAGGGCTAAGAAGAAGAAGAAGATAATATTTCGAGTTGGAAGTTAAGGGTAACGATTCTTCACTTCTCAGATCTCTCTTAGGGGTAAGAGGAGTGAAGATTAGAGAAGACAGGCAAAATGGAACTATAGCTTCCAAAAATAGGTATTGGAAGCAGGTGCTGGGATCAGCAGAAAGTTAGCAAGTATAGATTCCCATAAATATACGTCGGATAATCAACTGCAAAGATCACAGAAGGGCCACACGTTTTTTTCAAAGAATGAAAGATCAGGATTAACGAAAGAGGACAAGGTCACAAAATGAGAACAGGAAAGAAGAAGATGAGTATATGAGTGTAGGAAAATTTTTGAAGCTTCCCCTTGAAATTTCCCAGTATTTCCTCCAGAACTTGAGATATTCGTCGGATAATCAATATTTCAAATATTCACGGAAAGGCCACATCTGTTTTCACAGAGAGGAAGATCATAAGTAACAGAGGAGAAGAAGGCTGAAGACCGAGAGCAAGGAAGAAAAAACCAGAAACGAATTCATAGGTCTAGAAATGAATCTGTTCATCTTAAAATGGATATAGGAAGATGTATGAAGGTACTCTATTAATCGAATCATTAACAATTGAAAGATTCACAGATGACTGTCACCTCTTTTCAAGGAGAGGACGATCGGAAGTAACTAAAGAAATTCGGAAAGAAATCCATGAACAAGGAAGAACCAGACACGATTTCATCAGGTAATAAATGGATCTGAACATCTTAAACTGGGTATTGCACGATTTTTGAAGATTCCACAAAAGTTTAACAGATAGACACCTCTTGAGCATGTGGCCTATCCGGGATAATTATAAGTTGGGAGATTAGGGCAAGGGCTTTACGAACATCATGTTAGATTAGATTTCGGGAAGACTTCAGATAGTTTATGAACTTACCGCAGCAGCAGCTTGAGCCAGGGTATTCTTCGCCACATAGGCAGCCTGATCTGCCGCGGCCTTCTGGTTCTGAACTGCATTGGCGGCCTGATCCGCGGATCCCTGTGCGATGCTCCTCAGACCACTGCCGACACTCAGTCCCTCCTTACCATTGCCGCCTCCACCGCCACCGCCTCCTCCATTACCACCGCCACCCTTACCACCATTTGCACCAGTGCTCTGGTTCTCCGTAGCTGCTTGCTGGATATTTTCAAAGTGATTGGTCTCGGAACCGAAAAAGTCTGATGGTTCGTACTGATCGTAGTGTCTGTGCCGTCTGCTAGATCTCCCCAAAGCCACGGACACTAAATACGGAAACAAACTTATCACACGTGCACTGCATCCCTGTGAGCACTGTCCGACATTCGCTAAACTTACCAAACAACAGTTGCAGCAGTAATGGGATTCTCATGTCTCCTCCGTGGCGAGTTCGTTGATCGATTGATTACATTTTTCAACGAAATTTGCTTTATATATCGACCAGGTAGGGTTTTTTTCTCGGTTAGCACGACAAAAAATAATTTTACGTGATATGCTCGAAGCATGACTGAAAGCGGACCAGTTGTTACCACTGAGTAAGAAATGTACAACTTTATCCCGGAAGTCACCAGCGTGAAATGCATTCTTTTTTCGGAAGAAGTTTATTGAAGCGGATAGTGCTATTCATCATGTTTCTCAGTTTACATAATTATCGATTTCGATTAGTAGTAAAAGTCGGGACAAATTCGGTAAATTAGTTATGTTCACTCTCGTTTTTGTACAAAGGAATTTAAACAATTGTCATGGTTTAATACCTTCGAAAATATTACTACATTTATATAAATCGATTTAGAGCAGTACAGCTCAAGCTTTTTGATGCAGAATGTTTAAAAACAAAGTTTGATTGCAATTTGCGTAGGATCATATAGTAGGAAAGACGTCTGTCTAAAACACGAATAGTGCACTGCAATATGCGCGCGCGCGCTCGCGAGAGAGAGAGAGGGAGAGAGGCGCACACACACAGACTGGTGGTGTAACGCGCTACGTTACGAAGTGGTTTACCCTCCAAAGAGAAATTTTCTCTTCTTCTTTTATCCGCTTAGACGCTGCGTGGGGTTAGGTTGTTGGCCAAAATATTTCTGGGAAAGGAGGAGAAGGGTTGGACGACGTAAAAATCGCATGCAGAGAATCCGTATGGCGAGACCGGATCAGGCCGGGTGAAAGCTAACGGCTCTATGTTCCAATAAATAATGATGAAGACCATTATTATTAATTGAGCATATGATTTCCCGTTGGGTAGGTTGCTAGCCTTGCCCTAGGTGAAGGGGACTTCTATAACGAAAACAGCAGATGTGCGGTTTCGAGAGCGAGTAGAGATGATTACAATCAGGATTTGAACCTGGGTCCCCTTGCGTGGTAAGCAGCAATCTTACCAACTGGGTTACTACTTTCATAGCTATCCCTTCAAGTATTTTCGATGAAAGAAGGGTCAACCTTTTATAGTATTGCATTCACAATACTGTAAAATGCTATTTCATCCCAATTTTTACCGATCCCGAGTCACTACACGTGCCGGATATCATAGAAAATAAAGAAAATGTGTTTATTAACACATAAAACCGGAAGAAGACTGAAAATCTACCTAAATCCACATCGACCGGTTCATGCGACTGGTTGTTGAGCAGCCCTGATTTAGAGAGTAACTCTCTTAACTGAAGAGAGTTAGAGAGTGTAAGAGAGTTTTAGTTAGTTCATCATGTATGTTTGGTTGCCTATAGTTAAACTCCTGCTGCGTATTTCTAGAAAAAGAACAGTCTCCTGCTGCTGACTATGAATGCTATAAGCTTAAACGAAACTAGTTCGATGTGTGAGGTACTGGTGTTTGATCCATGTATCTTGTCAGGTTTATTGAAATAACGATTTCTGGGGCAACCGTACGACCACCCATTGACCTCGCGGCCGGAGCCAAGCGCAGAGCTCATTCCTGCAATCAATGTGAATGCGCTTGAAGGCGGTGCGATATCGCACCGACACAGTCTGTGCTGCCAGCTACAATTAGCGCTATCACCAACCAGGTAATTACCAGTGTGACGTGCGATAACGACACACATCCGTGATATCAGGATACAACTCGTACGAGCATCAGTGTGGATATATATATATAGTATTTGTATATTCTGTTGATATTCTGTATAGTATCTGGATATACTGCTGTTTGCAGTTAGTCGCAATAGGGGGCATAACGTAAAGTAATCGCAATCATCCTGCGCGGATATGTTCGCATTTTGTATCACTCAGTATGCGGAATACAGGATTGCAGCAGGAGTAGCGAGCGGGTCGTATTGACTATCGAGCGAAGGTCGGTGTTGGTCGGATCAGGAGTCGGAAGCGGCCACGCTGGCGACATCCATCGGCGTTGCGTGCTAGCGCAGTGCGCCAGGCGGCCAGCAGGAGATCGTTACGTAATCGAGATTTTCGGCCTTGCCTTGTTTGAGTGTGTGCTGTATGTGTATGGTGGGTTGGAGCGAGAGGGCAGGCGGGCCAAAACGGGAAGGATAGACAGCAGGAGGCTCTCTCTGGCAGGCAGGCCCTGCGGGCTGCGCGCTGGCATTCGCAGGTACTCGCGTGTGTCGCGTCATCAGCTGCAGTAAAAAGTTGTACGCAAACGCGTCGATGTAATCTCTATCCGAGAGTTCGCGCATGCCAGCAGGAGAGCCCGAGAAGGGTTATGGCGTTACGCACGACGGGCGAGCACAGTTCGGGCTACATGACATAACGGGCCAGCTCGTCGCGGCACCCGTGAAAAAAACACTCGCGCAGCGTCGACGCCGACGACGACGACGACTCACCCACCTCACCGACCGACCGATCGACCGATAGACCAACCGACCTGATCGGACGACGACGGACGGCTACCGTCGCGCGCCCCCACAGACTCTAACCCCCCGTCTCGTCGACGTCGTCAACACCGTCACCCAAATGGGCGAGTTTACGCTGAGCAGCAACTCAAACCTGACGGCCCTCGGCGCGGTGGACGGTGGCGGTGTCGGCGCGGCCAAGACGAACGCTTCCGGTCTGATCTATTTCACCACACCTAACCGCAGCAGTACCAGTGATAACCGTCCGTCGAGCATGCAGGATGAATTTGCGGAGAAAACAGCTGTTAGTGGTGCGGGCGACCCGGAGGCGGGCGACAACAAGAAGGACGACGCTGCCATCGACCTGCCCGATAAGTGTGGCAATGGTGGCGTCGGCAACAGCAATGGCAGTGGTGGCGGAGGAGGTGGAGGCGGCGGCGGCGGTGGTAGTGTTGGCGAAGTGAACGTCAAATCTGCGCCGGGTTTGCTCTTCCAGAGCGGCGCCGATACGACCTCCGTGTCCGAACCACCGTCCCCGATGTGGTCGACGGGCATGGAGGACGGCTACGTGTCCGGCCTCGCGAACGTGAACAGTGGTCTAGGTTTTCAAAGTTTTACGCAACAGCAGCAGCAACAACAACAGCAGCAGGCACCACATCAACAGCAACACCAGCAGCTTTTCAATCATGGCCCTCAGCAGGGCAGGCGTGCGATCACAGCTAGCCACAACTTCCCGCATAACATCACACGTCCCCAACCCCTCTTCAAGACATATGGGTCGTGGGCGAATCCGGGCCAGAGTTGGTCCAACAACGCATCGGCCTGGAACCGCGGCCGCAGCGTTCCGAACCTTACGCCCCTGCAGCAGCAGATGAGCGTCGCCAATCGGAAACCCTCGCCGACGTTCAACCACCAGCAGCAGGTCATCTCGCCGGTCAAGTTCCGCCGCAGTACGTCGTATCCGGGCAAGGGGCCCTTCCCACAGCCGCCCACGTTCGAAATCACGAACATGGACGAGCCCAGGGAGTTGCTGCAGTATCAGGTAAATACGCCATTCGGCGACCTACATCCCGCATTCCACTTCCGCCATCATCGCATTCACCAATACCATCGGCCGGCCACTCAACTATATTCGCTGCTTCCTACCACCACCGCGTACAAAACCTTCGCTTAATTAAATTTAAAATCGATACGGATCGGATCCGGAGGTGTTTCAGCTACCATCATCCCCCCTGAAGCAATATGCTCCTGACGTCTATAGCCGCCTGACATGACATGACGTTGTAGAGAGTTTTAGTGTGCTTTCAGCGCATTTTGTGCTTTTTGGCTTTTGCATCAATATTTCACGACGCTGGCGCGTGTGCGCATATGTACGCATGTGTGTGTTTGTTTGCACTGTTTACCTCCTATCCATATACACACGTACACACACTCTGAAGTAACCTTACATAGGCGCGCGTTCAAATGTGAGTGTGGGGCCGCCTCGACTGGAACTAGTTCAAGTCCGGGAATTAGGTTAAATCCCACATACACTTTTTACCACCTCCCGAACCACTACGAGCTATCCGAACCACTGAATCCTTACTCGTAACGCTACTACATCGAGCTACAACGTTCACTGCGAATATTTCGCAAATTTTATTCGTACTTAGAAAGAATATATCTTTTCCTAATATTTTCTAGCATATCTTGTAAGACCCTAGTATATCCTAGTATCCTAAGAATACTCTAGTAACTCTAGTGTTCCCAATACAATATTTTCTAACCCAGAACTATCTGTAGCTTCAAGTCAAGAGATTTACTGATTGTCAGACTCTGTTAAAAACCCTTCTAGACCACTTTCGTTGGACCAGTTCTACGAACGGTCTATGGAATATACCTTTGAGGAACTCCCAGAGAATAACTTACTGCTCCAGAGCCTTAAAAGTTTTTAAAAACGGACTATGAACACTAAAACTATCAAAAGTTTACTCTTAGATATTTATAGGTCACCTCAGTGCGCTATATTTAATAGAGTGTGGCCAGCACTGTTGATATTGAAAATTTAATTCGTAAATTGATTTTCTGCGCCAATGCTGCACCATCCGCATTTCGCGCTCCAATTGGGCCACCAGCCGCATCTTCCTTAATTAATATCCATAATCCCAGGCCCGTATGCTAATCTTTAAATACCCACTCCCGAGTTTAGGCAGCCAACATGGCCCCGGGAGGTTTTCTTGCAGCCATTATGGTTGCATACACCCTTAGCTACACTTACCCACTCATACCCACATTTACATTCACTTACTTTCATTTACTTACACTTATTACTCTTAATTACACTTACCTAAACTTTCTTACACTTACCCACACTTACCTACACCCGGACACTCAGCCATAAGAAAAAGGAGAATCCCAGGCCGGTTTGTCGCGCATTTTTAGATATCCACGCTGGAATGTAGGCAGCCAAAATGACCTCGGGAGGATTAGGGTTGCCTACCCACTTACCTACACTTATCCTTAAACTTACCTAATATTACCAACACTTTCCTATACTTACCCACACACTTAACCACAAGAAGGAGACGAATCCCAACGTATGCCGCGCATATATCCACGCCTGAATGTAGGCAACCAACATGACTCCGTGGAGCTTTCTTACAGCCGTTTTGGTTGATACCCATTTACGTACACTTATCCAGTTCTACCTACACATTCCCAAACTTAGCTACACTGACCTAATCTGACCTATACTTACCCACAATTACCTACCCTTATCTAAACATACTTTCACTTACCTACACGTTCTACCCACATTAACATATATTACCATGTACATAACCAACGCCCACGCAAATGTGCACAAATGAGACAAAATGAACAATCCCACGTCCGTTTGTTATTTATACACTCAAACGCAATACACACATTTTTTGTTGTTTTATTATTGCCATTATTATCCACCTTGAATAATATATTTTATATGATATTTTGCTTCTGTATGTTTTTGTAGTTTTTTCCTCTATCTCTCTCCTTCTCTCTGTGTGTAATTTATCGATTGTACTTATATATTGTTATCACGTTCTGTAAGCTTTGATTTTATGGTTTTACGTGTATTAATGTTTGTTGTATGTTTTGTTTTTGTTAATAAAGCTGTCACTACATGCTGCAAAATCCTATCCAAAATGGCGTCCATTTTTTTGCGTTTTTTTTTTGTTTGTATGACATTTTGTTTCGCAGATTTGCACACTTTTGTGAATGTATTAATGCATTTGTTAATATTGCTTGATTCTTTAAGGTGTTCGTGTATGGTGTTTTCCGTTTTTTTGACGCGTTTTTTGCGCTGATTTCGGGTGGTACTTTTTTGGGGGGCTGTGGCGAGTCACGCGTTCTGTATTCTCGAATGAGATACAGAAATAGCCGGCTGCGTTTTGCGATATAAATAAACGGGTTCCATATTGCTGCGACTATTGGGACGGGAGTACACACGCGTTGAGCGTTTCAATGTATAAAGGTACTAAGTAACTGCATTTCCACTCGAAATTCACCTTTATTTAATCTTCTTTAATATCTATACCATCATAAAACAATTAGACTACTTAAAAAATCAATGTTTTGTCACTTTCTGACAGGAGAGCCCGAAGATACATAGCTAAACACCCTGTGAGCCTGCTGAAACCTGAAAAGGTCATTGAATAGTTGTATAGTCATTATCGTGGATTTATTGATCGTGAAAGTAGGCGAAATTTGAGGTTGGGCACGTTATTGTTGTCTAGCTTAGGACGAGTGCCATCTTACGGTAGACGTGGGCATTGTGGTTGCATAATTCCGCAGGAGAATGGCGCGATTTTTAATCCGGCACTGTGCTTTGGTTGGCGTTGCAGGATCGTTGCGGCGTGGTGAATGCCAACGGCAGCAGCCCGCTTGAGACGATGCGCGGTTTCGAGCACATACTCAACGACATCATGCGGAATCCGTCGGAAACAAATGATCTTAAAGGTAAGTCTACTATTACAAACTATTGTCGATTGATTGAATCATTGTAACAATAGGAGTTTTAAATTTAATTAACATCACTATATGTAAAGATTTGATTCGTTTACTTGCATATTTTGAAATGAAAATGGAATTACTGTCGACTTTTGTTCATTTTAACTGAAATTCGAGTTAATACCGAGTATGTTACTCATTATTTCATCTAACCTTAAAATGACCCACCTTCAAACTTTGTTTCTAAATAATTTCTGTTGTACTAACCGTGCAGTTCTCATTGATGCACCAATTGATTCTCCATTAAATATAGTTTTATTTGGCCCGATTACGTCTAAATGTAATCAAATCATTGAGAAATCTAAAATCTTACGTAGAAAAGAATGTGCGTTTCCGAAAAATGCCAAAATTTAAATTCATAAATAAATTTATTTCATATTCCTCGCAATCCTAGAATTATAAATCAAACACCATTCTATTCAGAGTGAAATTTGCTACGAAACCCTAGGATAGTTCCTTGTTTAATTACATAGACGCGTTATTGTAACTAATAAAAGTTGAGTCTAATAACGGCATCATTTTCGCTAGAATACACATTCTTTGCATTTGGGATTAAGATAACTGCAACCAGTTATACACAATCCAGTAATCCAGTAAATGTAATTGGTTGCATAGTTTCTTAATTACTTAATCTGCAACTGATATTAGCAGCAAAAAAAAACTACCGGTTCGACCATTTAACAGTCTCACAAACATTAATACAATAAAGTAACATAAAATTAAACTAAAATCAAATGAATTTCAACAGAATCTCAATAATTTGAAACATTTACTAGAAAATAACAAAACACACCTTTATAAAATTTAGTTCGGAATCTAAGGTCATATCTATCGTTCTTTCTAATTATAAGTCGAAGTCTAACATTTGCAACAATTTCACGTGGTACATACTTCTAGTCACACATGATTTCATCAGCCAGAAATGTATTTGAATGCTTATCAGATATTAGCATTATTAACATAAATTATCTCTGTGTCACCATTTATACTATACGAAGCCAACACGACTCTATTTGATATTCCGTTATCGCCGTGATAGTGATAGTGTTGATTCAGGAACGAGTTTATCAGCAGCACGAGTTATTGCTACATTTTTGTTGCTATTCACAATCAGCGGCGAAGAAATCGTCAAATGCCTTAAATCGTAAACACTTTAAAAACGGTAAAAATTGTCGGAATATTCTTCGGCGATTTTTATGCCGACACTGTCTGTGCCTGTCGACTGTGGAGATACTGCCACAGTGACGATTTTTTGCTTCAAGTATTGTATAGACACAGTGGGACGATTTCATGAAAAACGCGTCTTAAATCGACACCTTGCGATCGCTAACAACTTCACATTTTGCGTCTTTTTGACATGGATTTTGTGATATTTAGAATAATGTTAGCAGAATGAATGCTTCACGTTAAGATAGCTTAACTCTTTTACTTTAATAGAAAGTAATTTCAATTTTTTTAAATTTTTTTTATAGAGTTATCAAAGGTAGATTTTATCCTTTGCTGACGATATGAAAGAGTAAAATGTAATCAACGCGTAATATATCAGAATATTCTCTATTTTATAATCTATCAAATAGTATATAGGTTATTACTATTTTGCTTGTGGACGATGACTTTTTTGGGGTGTATATTGACGTTGCGCGAGAACCAGAATCGTCACTGACGCGACGTGCATTTACCTTGCGTCGCAACTCATATATAGACAATTTAAAATTCACCCTAAAATAAGGCTCATCCACAAGTAAGATATTAATAAACTATATACTATTTAATAGGTTGTAACGTAGAGAATATGCTGATATATAACTCATTGTATACATTTTACTCGTTCATATAATCAGCAAAGGGTAAAGTCTACCCTTGGTAACTCTACGTAAAAAAGAAAGAATTTAAATTTTAAATACTGATTATGGAAGTAGAAGAGCTAAGCTATCTTATGGTGTATCATTCATTCCAATATGTTTATTCTAACCATGGTAAAATGCAATATAAAATTTCGCGAAATATATATTTTTTAGAACTCACTTATTGCTGCGTCGATTTATGTCGTTTCTTTCTTGAAATCAGCCCAGACTGGGTCGCTTTGTATCGCAAAAAGATGAACATTTTAATTGAAACCACTCGGGCGCCTATATTCGCACCCGAGTTGCTGCAACCGCCACATTTTTCCCTTCTGCACTTAAGTACTTATGCTATGTGCATGAAGGCACAATAGGATTTTCCCCACTTATGCCCCTGTCTGGCGCCGCTCCGTCCTGCAACTGCAGTGCAGACATTTTCACTCCACACTTCTCATCCGGCAGGCAGGTTTCATATTTACTTGATTCCCTTGATTCACCATGCAACTTCCGGATTGCGAACGCGCTGCATGCATGTGCGAGACGAAGACTATACGGTTAGGTCCATCCCTGTACACGTTGCAACCCATGTGTGTGGTACGTCTTGCATTTTTAAACAAGCTCATTATTCAGATTGGATTTTAATTATTTAGTTACCCTGTTACGATTCGGCTAGAATCTAACTTAATATGCCCTATTTTGTTTTCCCTATTTCATTTACTGGCTTTTTTTTAAATTTCCTTGCCCTTTTTGTGTTATTAAAACGTTTTTTAAAAATATATTTCACAGATATTTATAAAGAAAATGCTTGCTTTTGTATTACAGTAAAATTGAAGTATAACATTTGCAACACCCTGTAAAGGCAGTGGTAGAAGTCAACGTAATAATTAATGATGGCATTTGTGCGTTTCGGGCAGGCCCTAAAAGGTAGTAAGTAGCCGCGTAACACTATTTGCTGCCGTTAAATGTTAATTATCTACGCAAGAGAAATTGTGCCCTACGAGTGGAACTATGATTATTCATTAATTGCGCTTATTTGCCGGGCAAAGACAGGAAACTCGAAAATGGCAGCCGGAATGTCAAGGACGAGCGGAAATTCGATGCGTAATTTTCGAAGACCGTTTGTATTCGTTTACCAGAAATACTCAAATAGGTTTAGAATATAGAAATTTATGGTTTAAAGATTCAATTTTGAATTATTTAGAGTTAATTTTATATAAATACTTAGAAGTGAATTTAATAATTTTGAATTATGAAAGATCTTTTGTTTTAATGTATTTAGTGTATTGAATAAAGAGCTAGTCATTATTCTCGATTATAACAAATTGCAGCAGAAGCCGAAAGCGAGCTACGAAACGCACGCAGCACAATAACCAATTACGGATCAAAATCACGACATAAATTAATAAAATTCGAATATTAAGCATTTATTTAAAATTTTCTTTATTATATCTATTGTAAATACATTATTGTAGTGTATTTAATTTAATTTATAGGACGTTATAAAGGGGTTTCCCACCAGACAAACAATGAAGTGTATCGTATCTGAAAGAGCATAGGTTTATATGTAATTTGAGACTATAATCAAATTTATCGAATAAAATTTATGAAATAAGGTATATTTACAGGAACGAAAAGAAGGCGAAATCACCAAAATTAAATAAAATATACTACAATAATGTATTTACAATAGATAGAATACAGTAAATCTTAAAGCAATGCTTAAAATTCGGATCATTGATTTATGACGCGGTTTTGACCTGAAATTGGTTATTATGGGCCGTGGGCTCAGCTAAGAAACTACTATGAACACATTATATAAACGCACTTTCGGCGTATGCCAGGCCACGTCAACACACGCCGCGACGCGCAGTGGACCCGCACCATAAAATTTGCCGCATAAATATTTCCAATTCAGCTAGAAAGTTGAAATTTTCAAAATGTATTCATAGTGCTATGCCAGAAAAGTCAATGGAAACGAGATTTTGATGAGGCTTCTGTGATTTTCGCTATACATGAATAAACTAGTAGAGTTCCTTAATGAAGTAGTATTACTGAAAAAGTGAAAAAACGAAGAAGTACTAATTTTAACAACTCATGGTTACCATAGTCTGAAGAAATATATTTAAGGCAAATGGGTCACTCATGATTCAGGAGAACTAGGCAGATAATTAAACAAAATTTCAACATGCACAAGCTTCCAGAAGGTACCAAAGAAGCAAAATAAAAACTAAAAATGACCAAAGAGGAAAACCATGCTGGTGAACAAATGTTACCAAACTTAACATATCAATCAGATATAGCACTATGAATACACTCTGAAAATTTCACCTTTCTAGCTCAATTGGAAATATTTATGCGGCAATTTTTATGGTGCGGAACCACTGTGCGACGTTGGCTCAGCTATGAAGCTACTATGAACACATTACCTAACTCGCTTGTCAAGAACTACTGTTATGGACAGCCGTAGGAAATGTATACCATTACTTAATCAAAATCAATAGTGAAATGTGTATATTAATCAACAGTCTTACAAAAAAGTACGTTGCGATGTGATTATTGTTAATGATACTAAATCAAAGTGATTAACAGAAATTTCTGAAAAAAAAACCTCATAGTATTATATTAAAATGGACAAACTTTAAAAAAAAAAGCCGAACTCTCAAGTTGAAACAATTCACACATTAAGAAAAATGAAAAGGTAAAATTATAGTGTTAGTTTCTGAGCTATACGCAGTCTAAATTCGGCTCGAATTCACCAGTTGACTCCTCAAGTCCAGTCGCGCGTATATATTTACTTCAATAACGCAATAAAAACGTATTAAAAACATAATAAACCTTTGCAAACATTGTATAAACTTGTTCTAAATATAAAAATATAAAGTTGAGAACAGAAAAATAAAGTATTAAAATAATGATAAATCACAAAGTTGGTAATTTAAAAATGCTCGTTCTCGTAGCCCCCTTGCACTGGGTGTTAATCGGCTTGTTAGTTTTACTAATTACAAGTTCTGGCGTGGCCTGTTGGTCTGTTTGCTATCTGGCGTGTCTGGCCTCTAACGCAACGCCTCCCATCAAGCTGGAGGCTCACATTGCACATGGATACAATTTTACTCTTTCTCTGTTACATCATCACATCATGCGTTCACAAATGGCTACATTTGTGTTCGTTTGGACTTATTTTCATATAGATAGATACGCACGCATGCATTGTGGGGAAATTCTAATCAATAATGATATAATGCAGTGCAAACAGAATCACAGAACATTGTAACGAGTGACTTGTTGAAGCTAATTGGTTACTATTCACACAGAATACCATATTATGACATTGATCATGTTAGTTTAGCTTATTTATTGGCGAAATTTGTTCGGTTGTTGGTTTGGCATATTGATTAGATAATTTTAGCATTTCTGGATTTTTATATTCTTGTTGGTTGAATAAGAATATATTATTTTACTCAGGTATTTACTATAACTCAAAACGCTTTGAATTTTTGATGCCAATTTAATGCAAAATGCACAAAAAAAGTTTTTTTTTCACCTTAAAAGATCGATTTTTAAGTTAAAAATGGATGAAAAATGACCATTATCGCCGCGTTTTCTTGAATTGCGTACACTGTACCATCGGTAGTTTTAATCAAAATCGAAAAATTAAAAGGTTTTTACAAAGTTTATAAAATTTTCTTGAATATGATGTCGAGTATTTTCAAATACTCTGGAAAAAATGTATGTTTTTATACAGTTTTAAATTTAAAGCGCATTTTTCACGTAAAAATTCGACTTAAAATACGAAATAATATATAAATAAAATATTTTTCTAAAAACAATTGACGTCATATTCTAGCGAATTAATTTGTCTATAAAATGAGCATCTATTCAGTCGAATCGGTTCGGTGGAATCTGCTCAATCGTGTACACAAAATCGAAGAATGATGTTACGAGAAAAAATGGGATTAAAATTTGATAAACATAGGAATACTAGTTTTTATGAGTTTTGTACATTTTTTTTTCTTAGATAGTAGAACTCAAACTGCTTTGAAGCGTTGACCGAAAGAATTTTTTATTGATTAAATTGATTTATGCATCAACGAAATTTCGGACGTCTTTTTCTCGAAAGTATGTTTCTCATATCGGTAACTAAAATAACTCGAAAACCGCTCTACTGATAACTAACTTGCAATTATTTGTTGTTATAGTAAACATAATTATCTTGTCTTTGTCGAAGGATTTTTCTTCTTTGATTGTTTGTTCTGGTATTTTGGGCATAACAAGAGCGAATTTTGCTTGAGAAATCGCTTCGTTAGGTTCAAACGCTTGTCATTTGGTCAAAAAACCGATATTTTCAAAATCGGTTTCGACCAAGACTAAATTCTAGTATCTATTTTAATAATTGCTTTGGTTCTTGCAGATGACTTTTGGCGACGCGCCAGAGGTTATTGTTTTAGTCGTTTTTTGTGACTTTCCAGTTAAAAGTTATATGACACTTTAATACTCCATCAATTTTAAAAAATACTTAAAAAATATTGCAAAGTACATACTTTCAGCTAAAAAAACTGATCGGATATTCCAAATAGTTTCCTTAAAAAATACTTTTTTTCTCCCTTCTGGATATGCGTACATTTAATGATTAAAATTTACATGTTTTCTGGTTTTTCTTTAGTTCTGAATTGTCTATTTTTTAAGTTTCTAAAGTTTTGACACTAAAGTTTTAACAGTTTAAAGTTTAAAAGTTTGTAACAGACTGTATAAAGGTTAGTGATCACTATTGTAGACACCAGTGGGGACAAGTGTTGATTTGCAATCGACTTTGCTATTGTGATTACCACACACATGCAATATTTCATCAATATCAAGTTTACATAATTATTGCGTCGATTCTTTTAATTCAACTCAACGTAAACTAGGCATTAACACGTACTTATTATGTCAGCAATTAACATTTTGCACATTTGTCGGCTTGAGTTTAGTATGTTTAATCGATTTGAACATTTTAAACAAAACAATTGTTTTAAGAATGGAAATAATTATTTAAAAAATGGAAACAATTATTTGCATACTATCTAGAAAGCCTTAAAAACGTAATTTTCAAAATGGTAGGCAACTTGATAACATGTACATGTATTGCTTTTTATATTGTTTATAATTGGCATTTGTTTAAAGCACCTGGTCGTTGCGTTTCGCAAGCGACCTTTGTGAAAGGCTGCTGGTTTGGTCATAATTGTCATCCGCCTCTGACTAGGCCGATCAATAACTGATGAACGTTAATAAAACGTGGAATTGCGTTATTAATGATAGGACATTATTGTTGCGTTTAAGAGCTGTGTGGTTATCTCTGCAATGCGTCAATTTGAAAAATGCATTTTTCTTCTCCAATTGTATAATATACAAATTTCATTATCGATTTTAATCCAGTAATGGCATATACATTATATGGCTGTTCATAACCGCACTGGTTGTTTTAGTAAAGCCAGTTAAGTAATGTGTTCATAGTCGCTTCATAGCTTAGCCGTGCCGTCATACCAATACCAGAAAATCTACTCATTATTTACGCACATAATTGGAATTCACAAATTTCACTCGTGTGTCTGCAGCAAAATGACTCGGGAGTAATGACTAGCATTCCATACTCGTAGTACAGTATACTAATTCGATGAGGAGTGAAATATTTGCACGCCCTTTTTTGTATACACATTTGAGCCGTAAAAATTCATTTCGAATGAGGTGGAGAGCAAGGATGGACAGTTGAGGGTATGCAGGAAATGAGGGTGTTTGAGAGGGACTACTCTTGTGGCCTACATTGGAACATGGGCGAAAATTTGACAGTTACAATGTCCCACATGTATATCCTCATAAAAGAGGGTCTCTTTATGGAGATGAAGATGTGGGGCAATTTTAGAGTGAGTTATTTTAGATAGATGAGTTTTTTAGATAGATCAGCTGCTATTTCAGCTATTCCAGATAATTAACAACATAAGTCTTTAACAATAGGATGAGATTTTGGAAAATTGTAGATTTTAGAAGTCAATTCGAGGGGAAGCGTGATCAGGAAACGAGGGTGTGTACAGTCCCTTGTGTCCTACATTAGAACACTGCGAAATTTTGACAATAAAATCGGGCCCCTTCTTTGTTGGACTGCAATGTAGGGAGGTAGATGTGGGCCAACTTTAGAGTGAGGCCTCCCCCCAAACACACCGATTGGATGCATCAGCTGTGCGTAGGAATACTCCTGCTGATTAGCATCAGAATGGGCCCGAAACATAATGCAAACTTGAATGAATGGAAACTTTGTTCTGTATCATGTTGAAGGTGTTATGTCTCGGTTTGTTTGTGCGATTGCGACTACGACTGTGACACGGAAGTAAACGTAGGTATTTCCTCCTCCTCGACCTGCTACCTACGTGGGTGAATTCCTTGTAGGATCTTCCTATTCATACTCCTTTCTATATAGACCTTGGAATGGAGGAAAGTGAACAAGATAAGAAAGGAGGAGGAAGAAGAGAGAGGAAAGAGGAAAAGGGAAGAAGGAGGCTTGCGCTTCTCTCCTTTGAGTTATAGTAAATGACACTAAATAGTACACAATCAATGGTCAAATCCTATGCGTGTAGGAATCATATGCTAAAAATATTGGAACGTCCACTTTGTCCCAGTATCAAACATATGAGCAAACTTTAAAAATCTCGGAGTCATTGATTCTTATCTTTCCAGCAGTTTTCTAATACTATGACTATCAGATTTTTTTATAGTCATATAGTTATAGAGGAAAAGACAATGATATGCCATGGAAGGTATGGAACCCATGAGTTTGAGCCACATATGTTGCCTTCGGTTGTTTATCAGTCTGTGGTTGTGATTAGGAATGGCTGATATTTGTCAACAAACAAAATTTTAGATAAACTATCGCTATCTATGTCTATGTGCTGGAAGAAAAATTGCGAATTGAACAAAAACTTCATTCCTATCTTACTATGAATGGAGGAAGGTGAGCAAAGTGAGCAAGTCCTTGGAAGAAGAAGGTTTGTTCAAGAAGGAGGCTAAGGAGAAAACAGGCTATGGACGAAAGAGGATATGTAGGAAGGATATGACTCAAAGAGGACAAGGATGAACAAAGGACGTAGAGGGCGAACCATGTGGAAAGGAATCCTGCAAATTCCTGGTCATGCGCATATCCCTTTGGTTTGAGTATGTTTAGGTACGTGGGGGCCGCGTTGCCAAGCTGCGGCGCTGTGTCAATTATTCGTTACGTCACGTTGCGAACGCGAGCGCGAGTCGCGTGTCACATTCACGGCCCGGTTTCCACGGCTACCGAGCGTCGGGAGTTGCGCCGTGCGCACCGCAAGCATACACACGCACGCACTGGGGGCCCCGGCACTCGAACTCTAGTCGTTGATTAGTCCATGCCGGGCCTGCTTCGCGTAGAGAAGCAGCGTCTACACGCTCGTGCCGTGACTCGCGCAGGAAAGCCTCGAAATAACGCGAAATACGCAAGGTGTAGGTGCAGGAGAGCAGACGTGTAAAGCTACCGTGGGGCCACTGAGAAACTGACGTTTGTGGTGAGCGAATCAAGGGGAGGAGGTTGTGTAGTGCACGTGCAAGCGAGACACAGGTCGGAGGACTCGACGAGGACAGGAACGTGTATTACCTTAGCACAGAGTGACAACTGGTCCTGCGCACAGACAAGGTCCTCGCCTACGAGTCACGTTATCAGAGACGAATTGGATACATTTAGAAGGGACAGTATGTTTCGTGCGTATGGGACAGCACCCGTGGACACGGCTACACAACGTAGAGAACCACCACCTTCATGGGGTGGTTTTAATCCTATCAACAAAGGTTTGTTCTTATATCAAAAATACCTATAGAGTTTGTCTTGAGGGTTTACTCATGACCATTAACACTATCAGTAAAGTATTATATCAGCTTCAAACAAACTCTACAGAACTTACCCCAAGGAGGTGATGACATATCAAGAAAAGGTTTGTTTTGATACTGCATACTTTTCGGAACTGCATGAATATGATCCACGTATCTAAGATTATGTGTTCCCCATTAAACTGGAATATCTTTTAGGAACCCCAAGGTGCCAATTACCAAAAATTACCCTTAAGAGTTCCCCATGAAACTAATGCATCCAGGTACATTCGTATGATTATGGTAAAAAAACGCGGTGCCAACTCACGACGTTGCCTGAAATCATATGATTCGAGGCATTTGCTGGTTTTATAATTTGTTGTTGCTCGTGCAATGGCAAAATCACGTGGCATTGCACACCAACATAAGCTCATACACATGCACAGCTCAAACACATACATAAGTTCATACACAAATACACAACCATTGAACAGTGTGGCGTCAAGTGCAAGCGAAGGTATCCATTGTGTCACGGCTCGCCTGGCACCCGATGATGTTTCGTCGAAGGCTTTTTGCCTGTGCTGATTAAATTATTAAATTTATAGAAGCCAAACGAGCGGCGCAAATACGAATTAGCGACATGACGTCACGCACGCGCTCCTCTCTTTTCAGCTATAGCAAGTGGCAGTAGACAGTAAACGTTCAATGGTCAAGTCCTATGCGTATACGCTAACAAGTTTGTAAACCGAACACTTAGCAAGGCTGGGAATCACGAGCTAGAATATTTATTTACAATAATAGTTAGAGCAAGAAATTGAAGGGTGATAGGGTAATATTGCCTCAGAAGAATAAGAACCACACAAAATGCTCCAGCAGGTGGATTTTATACGTAAAAGTGTGATAAGTCCTGCAATATCTGATGCAAGTAATTGAACAGCAACTCGAGTCCCTCAAAATCTGAAACTAGAACTCAAAGGGCAACACATACTTCAGAGGAAGTAGGACCATCAAAGACGGTTGAATTGGATTATTTTTAATGCCCAGAAAGTGCGATAAATCCCTCCCTAGCTAGAACAAAATTTGAATTTGATCTGGAGGATCTTCATACCTACATTGATAAGTGCTTCATTAGCTTGAACACGAAAGTGAATCAGAATCACCTAGAAATGCTCGTGCTGGCTTATTTTATTCAAAAAACCCTGCGATAAGACGCTCACTGGCTGAACAAAGTAATTGAACGACAACAAATGTCTTCTTAGAAAATTGCTGAACCTGTATATCAGTGACAGACACTACATTATCACGAAAACTAAAAGCCCCGCAAACCGTTAAACACGGTTGCTGCCGAAAAAGTGCCTTAAAGAAAAGGAGGCCCTGCTATAAAAATTTTGGAAACCTCTGTTATAGAGTCATAAGGTCATAGATGAAAAGACACTGCTGGTATATCCTCCGCTACCTATGAGTTTGAGCCACATATGTTGGCTTTGGTTATTTATCAGTCTGTGGTTGATTATGAATTGCTGTTATTTGTCAACAAACAAAATTTGAGATAAACTATTACTATCTATGTCTATGTGTTGGAAGGAGGTTCGCAAACTGGGCAAAAACCGATGCTCTTTGACGAATTGACCTCAAAATTGAATTTGGTAACTTTGCACAGCGCAATCATGTCTAGTTTTACAAATTGGTGTCATCGCATATTCTGCATGATGCATGATGACAGTTTATCTAACGTTCCACTGAGCCCGTTATATTGCTGCTGATTGTTGCGATGGCTAGATTGAGCCTTTTTTTGTTCGTGTTTGCAATTGTTATACTCTCGACAGAGAAACTACTAGCAGTTTATATCTCTGACGGTAGCAGTTTTGCTGCTACCGATTTGACTCGCTGAATGAATGAACCTCTGGCTGCGCTTGCGCATCAAGCGTGCGTTCCGTTCAGGCTAGCCTCAACTCTACTCTAGCACGAATTATGGTAAAGTGCCCGCTTCCGGTGTTTCCCATCCTGAATGCGCCACCGTAGCGCACGGTAGCACAGGGCAACGGCCTGTTCCGGTACGATCCACGTTAACCGCAGTGAAAAAGAGACGAGACGACGAAAAAAAATTACAGCGGAGTAGATCGGCATCAACAAAACACAGCTGAAAATATATAAACACATTTTATTTTCAATTCATTTACGACAGTCAGCTGATGCAACAAAGCAGACAAAAAGGTTAAAGTTTTGGTTATGGTGATACCCACCACACCATTCGATTGAGGTTAGGTTTCTCACCTTTGGCTCTTAGTATAAATTTTACAGGTGCTTTTTTTACGTTTGCAACTTTTTGTTTTTTAATGTTGATTGGTTACCCAATGTGGCGTGTATCACATGTCGGGCTCGTGCGACGCGTAAATATGCTGCGTACGCACACCGTATATATTTGTTGGTCGCGCTAGTTTAGTTTTAGCTTAATATCGCTTTCGAGCGGTGCCGAAAACGAAACTAGTTCCACGTGATGTAATTATTACACATCTACCTCTGCGATTTTAAACGGGTTGTCAAGGAGCTAATAGCATTTTGTTAAACATTTCAAATGTTGAATATATTTGAAACATACATAACTTCTTTATACGTGTTTATTAAGATATAGGAAGCCAGGTTATGTTTTTAGGTATATTAGATGTTTCTAGGTCATATTATATCTCATATTTTACAATTCTACATCGATTTTAATTAGGTTATTAGGTTTAATGTTATGTGTCTTATTTGTATTATTTGAAAGTGAATAATTTCATGGTTTTAACGTTTATGCTGCGCATATTTTCGAAAATATCATTAGCCACATGTTTATTTCGACTTACATTAGTATAATTTCAGGTTATTCCATAGCATTACAGTGTCAAAGACAAAATAAAAGTTACGATAACATTTCATTTTGTCCTGGTGATACTTATATTCTTTGAGGCATTTGATTTGAGGTTAAGTTTTTTTTTTGAAATGTTGATGCCTTTAAAGTTATATGTTCATACAGTTAAGGTGAACATATTTCAGTTTTGTGGTTTGTTAATATGTAGATTTTGAACTGAAACATTCACGTGAAATTTCACGTTTTTTCTTTGAATATAGGAAACTAGTATGTTCGTCAGTTTTTTAGCTTATATATTTTAAATAGTTCTAGGTTATATTATCATAACTCCTATTTTATAATACGACATAAATCTTAAGTTATTAGGTTTAAGATTATATTGTTTATTTCATGCTTTTCACGTTTTTTCTATGGAAATTTTTCAAAATATTATTACTCATATTTATTTGGAATTACACTAATGTAATTTCATGTTATTCCATGATATTACAGTGTCAAAGACAAAAAAGTGAAAAATGTTCATTTTATCCTGGTGATACTGCCATACCTTGAGACGTTTGATTTGAGGTTATGTTTGTTGAAATTTTAATGCTTTTAAGTTTATATGTTTTTATAGTTAAGGTTAAGTTCCAAACCTATTTTGGTTTTGCGGTTTATTAATATGTAGATTTTATTTTATATTTTTTATATTTTGTAGATTTTTGATTCTCTATACATTTTTATTTAAACACTGGAAAGCCAGTATGTTCTTCAATGTATTAGCTTGTATCTATTTAGATAGTTCTAGGTTATGTGGTCAACTCTCATATTTCAAGATATGTCACGTATCTTAAGGTTCTTAGGTTTAAGGTTATATGTATATTTCATAGTTTTAACGTTTATTCTATGGACATTTTTGAAAATATCATTAGTCCTCATATATTATAGCCTCAAAGACAAAGTAAAAGTGGCTGAAACATTTTATATTATTCTGGTAATACTGGTATACTTTGAAGCGTTTGGTTTGAGGTTATTTTTTCTGAAATTGTGATACCTTTAAGGTTATATGTTCATAGCATACATTTAAGGTTATGCTCTGAACATATTTCAGTTTTGTGGTTTATTAATACGTTAAGCCTGATTTTGACAGAATCTTGAGAGTGAATTGTGTGTACGTGTAGGGGTGGCATGCGCGCGACAAATTCTGCCACCAGTGCCCGTCAGCCCAAGCACAAAACGTGGAGAAAACGGGATCGATATGGGAATGTTGAGTGTACCCACATATATACGTCCATTACTTTGTGCCACAAAGCCAGGGAGGGCTCTGCAACAAACTCAAACAAGAAACAGTTTGGTACTTTCCAAGTCACAAGTCGTAACTCCATAAAACATTGAGATGTTTGAGGCATATTTACCCCATACCTACAATATTCACACATGTTTCATTCATACTGACTGACATGTGTTAAAGACATGATGCACAAGATGGTAGACAGGGTACCATCATTTTCATATATGTAGGGGGTGACTGGGAATCAAAACATATGTTTAGTTTGTATAGTCTATATTGTATAGTTACATGTTGTCTTGAATTCGTTGTTTTAACTCAAATGAGTGATTTGAAATGTCACGATTGACTACTTACAGTCTGGGTACCAGATTAAAAAAATGGAGTAATTAAAAAAATAGCCGTAACCATTTTAAATTGTAAATGATTTATGTTTGGCGTCTTGTCTTGAGTATTTTTGGCTTCATAGATTGTTGTGCCAATCATTGGCTATTGCAAAATGACAGAAAGAAAGTTGCCCGTTTCGTTTCGGACGAAATTGCGTAATGCAGTATCTCTATAGCGAAAAAAACG
The DNA here is from genome assembly GCA_027575185.1 of Mimaenictus wilsoni. Lineage (NCBI taxonomy): Eukaryota > Metazoa > Arthropoda > Insecta > Coleoptera > Staphylinidae > Mimaenictus > Mimaenictus wilsoni. The sequence continues at coordinate 3,388,592 of JAODAC010000004.1, read as the reverse complement.
GATTGAAACCGTCACAAACTCGTATTGGATTTAGTTTTACTCTGCGGTTTTAAGTTGTATGTTTGCGTTAGCAATAAACTATGTTCGATTTCCCACAATCAGACAATTGATTTTTTTATTTCGCATGGCAATCATCAGCTGATGTTTTTCTTTCATTGTTTCCAGGCTTTATCAACTGCAATACGAACGCTTACCAAAGCATCTCACAGCTAACACATGGTGAGTACACGTATGCTCTCTTTGTGCGTTCTTCGCCTTTTTTAGTGTTATTTTAAGGCTGTACAGCCCAAGGCTAGCGCGACAGCAAAGGGCTGCTCGCGGATAGAGCTGGTACTTTTTTTCGTCCCCCCTTCAGTCTCCTCTGCAGTGCGGTGTGCCGACTACTTGCTCTTGTGCTTGAAATAGTTTCCAGCCGCTTTTCTTGCTCAAAGGCAATCTTTGCGCGCCGCTCAAGTACGTGGAGAATCGGGGAGAACGGGAATGGTTTTGGGAATATAGTGGCGTACCAGGGGTGGGGGGGTAGCGCGCGCCTTGCTTTTGCCACCGCGGTGGTCCCCGTCAATACCGCCGCCCGAGAACCTCGTGTGATATACATTTCGTTCGTCGTTGTTGGGCCGAGGGCGGTCGGCGCACGCGCCCTTTTCGACTACCCCAATTTTCGGGGGCACGTGTTTGCAAAGGGCAATGAACTCTGCGACAGCACGTGCGGCGGTCGGTCGGTCGCGCGTGTATTGGGTGTACTGGTGAGCTTTATGCCGGAGGCGGCAACGGCCGATGGTGTTGGTGGTGGTAAAGAGGGGAGGAGGCATCCGGAAGATGTCCGAATTCGGCACAATCGTAACCCCTATATCTCTGCATTGCATGGTGATGAAACAAAATGGTCTATCATCTGATCAACGGTTATCATGCAATCATTTAGCGCTTCTTCGTTATTTTTCTGCTTTGTTCGAGGAAATGCGAGCAATATTTACGAGCGTAATTATTCAAACATCGGGGGAAACAAAGGCACATTTCGCTTAAATATTGATTTTTCTGTCGCTGTTGAGAAAAATATTAGCCTTCTTTATTTTCGTTCTTATATCCTCTGTGCTAATGTTTAATTAAAAGCTTTTTGGAAAACAATCTTGATGTTTTGTGTTGTTGTTGTTCAGGAAAAGGAGGTCCATATTTCTCGGGATTGGAAGATCAGGCTAGCCAAGTATTACTGGAGGAGCCCAGTCACTTGGTGGACGCTTCTTTGGGCGGCGCCCAGCCCCTGAGCTCGCCGTCCAGATCATCGCCACATTCGCAAGGCTCCGAAGGCGGCGAGCGCTTTTCACGCAAGGTCTTCGTCGGCGGGCTGCCGCCTGACATTGATGAGGATGAGATTACAGCTAGCTTCCGTCGTTTTGGCCCGTTGGTTGTAGACTGGCCCCATAAGGCGGAATCGAAGAGCTACTTCCCTCCAAAAGGCTATGCCTTCCTTCTGTTCCAGGTAATTGAGCTCAGTTAATTCCATTTGACACTAGATGAAGCGACTAATATTGAGAGTTTAATTGGAATGTTTGAATTGTCTAGGATGAGACCTCAGTTCAAAGTCTGATTGACGCCTGTATAACAGACGAAGATAAACTGTACCTGTGTGTATCGTCACCAACGATCAAGGACAAGCCAGTTCAGATCCGACCATGGAGGTTATCAGATGCTGACTTTGTCCTCGATGCTTCAATGCCCTTGGATCCGAGGAAGACAGTCTTTGTTGGAGGTGTGCCTCGTCCTTTGAAAGCAGGTACGTTCTTTGTAACTTGGAATTTAAGGTTTTCTTGGTAACTTGTCTGATTTGTATGCATCTTGGCTGATTTGTTGATGATTTTAATTGGTTTGATTTCCTTTTGAATTAGTTGAACTTGCGATGATTATGGATCGGCTGTACGGGGGCGTGTGCTATGCTGGTATTGATACAGACCCCGAGTTGAAGTACCCCAAGGGTGCGGGTCGTGTGGCGTTCAGCAATCAGCAGAGCTATATTGCTGCAATCAGCGCCCGGTTCGTCCAACTGCAGCACGGCGATATCGACAAGCGTGTCGAGGTGAAGCCCTACGTGTTGGATGATCAAATGTGCGACGAGTGCCAGGGCCAGCGATGTGGTGGCAAGTTTGCACCCTTCTTCTGTGCAAATGTCACCTGTCTACAAGTAAGTTTTTTTAAACAATTTAAAATCTTCCAGGAAGGAAGGAGCTAATTGGATATATTTCTATTTGCAGTATTATTGTGAACATTGTTGGGCGACGATTCACTCACGTCCGGGCCGAGAGTTCCACAAGCCCCTCGTCAAGGAAGGCGCAGACAGACCAAGAGCGGTACCCTTTCGTTGGTGTTAACGCAGGGGCGCTTAGCGCGGCGGCCGCCATCCTTCTTAGCTTATTACCACCGGCCGCTGTCCACGTCCCCCTGCATAGGCATAATTATTCTATTACCTAGTAGCAATTATACAAAAAAAGAAAACAAACATACTACGAACGAGGAGGGAATGCAGCAGGGCGCAGGACTACGATGCAATCAGTTGGCGCAGCTAACACTCACCCGCTCGACCTGGACGTGAACACCATGTTAAAATTAGTGAGAGGACGAAGAGCAGGAAGACGATAGCGAAGAGGGCCAGAGGAGGGCTAAGAGATTGGCGTCGAACGATGTGGGAGGAGAAGGAATCGCGCACCAGCCATACACACATACAAAACACAACCAAGTTGGACATGAGTGAACTGTCTCCAATCTGCCCGCAGCAAGCCACTGACTATATAACTACATGATGAAGTCCATCATCCATCCAACCAACGCCTACGTGTACCATCGAACCGAAACCGCAATCGATACAAGTACCAAAACCTTCGACCATCGACCACCACCAATACCTTCGAGGCGACTTGGGTAAACCGTGTTGTTGATTTTCCAAAGTGCAAGGATTGTTCTAGTCTTAATTTAGCCACTGATTACCTAGTTAGCGTAACCTAGTCAGGAGTGTTGTTTTTTTCGTTTGTTGAGGGAGTGTACAAGAGGCGAGGTGGTGGGTAGTGATGATCTCGCGAGAAGGTTGTCCACCCAAAACGTACACACAAGCACGTTGCATCGTCGGTGATGCTCTGCTGCATTCTGTGGGGGCGGCAGGCAAAAGGGGTGGAAATCGATGATGATGATGCGGAGGCGTACGCGCGTGTTTTGGGAAGGAATATCGGCACTGTGGCGTGTTGCGAGCAGACCGGAAGCTATTCAGGGTATTGTATATACTAGTCTAATCTGCGAGTTAGCGAGCTATGCCCCGGGGAGGCGGCCTTTGACGTCCGTCTCACCCGGAACTATACACATATAATATTTCCGAGTACCTGACCGGCCCGGCCAGCCCTAAGTAAACCAAAAATCCGCTTAACCCCTTTTTTCCTTGCATCTGTCTGTATTGCATCCCCCCGAGCAGATGATCTATAACTTTTAAAACCGAGCACGCTCACCACACCTTAGTACTAATCCAGGTATTCATAGTTGTTTCCTAAGCATATCTCAGGCTGGGAAGGACCTAATAAGGTTCCGGAGACGACTATGAATACAATTGTATAAATCCTTTCTTTTTTCCTCGAAAAAAATGACGGGAAAAGCGCTTATGTGTACCGCACGTATTTCTCAATCTCTCCTAGCTGACTTTATTTTCCATGTGTGATAATATAGTCGTCATTTAATGAATTAATGTAACCTAGACGGAAATACGGCGAATGAGAGTACTTTCGCCGGAATTCGTGCAGCCCCCAAACCCCGCAGCACCAACCCCAATCCCCAAAACACATACAAAGAGATAGAGAAAGGGGGAGGGGGCTGCGGGATGAACCCTTTTGAATATTGAATAATAAGAATACGAAAAATTCTCTTGACATATATATTCTCTTGCGAGATTTATTGCGAACGTAGTGCGCGAGCAGCAGAAGCGAAAAGCGAGTATAACAAAACAAAAAAAAACACGTTGAAACAATTGCGAAACTGCACGGATAAAATGTATATTGTATACATATAATTATATATACAAAAGATATATAGTATCGGCTATTCTAAGACTTTGTATTTTTTAAATTTGAATTTTTATACTAAACTGTTGATTAGGCAAATTTTTCGATATGTGCAATAACCATTACGCGCGGGGTACGCTCAGTCACACATTCTCTGGACGCATTCACATACCCACACACAGGCATGAAAAACGGGAATGAAAGATGGGGAACCCCGCGTGTCGTATAGAATTTTTATCTTAATTGTATTATAATTCTGAAGACCTGGTAGACCTGGATATCGATCTGGACGCGGACCAGGAAGCAAGGCAGGCACCGTTGACGTCACGCGAAACAAGACGAAACAGCTAGAAACGTTAGTAACGTTGTGAAGTGAAAATGGCACGCGCGATTCAATAGATACAATCGAATAATTGGAATAGGGAATTAAGGAAGGCGATTATCGAATCAGAATGGCGCGAAGTCTGCAATCAAACGTTAATCAAAACATAATTGAAAAAAGAAATAAGCGAAACGCAGAACGAATTGAGTGCAAATCCTGCTGCTGCTGATAAGAAGATGAGAGGTCGAAAAAGAATTTGTGGCGACTGCAACTCGATGCGCCCAGATGCAGACCATCTATTTAGCGAAAATGGTACAAAATAAATAATTAATTGCTATGGTTTGTAAAATTTTACACTCCTTTTTCTACTGTATGTAATTTGTAATTAGCTCGCCCAGTGCGCGTGGGGCGCGCATTACCGGTAGTTAAACTGAAATATGAATATATTAGGTAGACGTGATTGTATGCGGACGGCCGCGCTCTCTCATTCTCTGCGTCCCTCTCTCATTCGCTCGGCTGGCGGCGGTGTGCTTCAAAAAAGCGCTTTTATAAAAGGAAATTTTGGCGGCAGCGATAGCGGCAGCTAATGGCATCCATACTTCCGGCGAGAGTTACGCTGAAAAATCACACCAGAATGCCCGGGTTACCATCAATCGCAGCTACGACATGGCTATCGATGTCGTCGACGTTTTGTGTTCAAAACACTGGAGGGACGATTGTTAAAAACCATCGAGCGTTTTGTGTTATAAACACTTCCGTTTCCCCTTAAAAAAACCCAACCTCAGGGGATTGTGGGGAACGGAATGACGCATAATTGTCGTTGTGCGGCTGATGGTTGACCTGGTGCGTAGTGATTTGGCCACCAGCCCCCCGAATGACTGGGGGCGGCACGAAGGGCAGCATCCGAGTATATATAAATAGATAATGTGGCGCGCATGGGGGCGGCGACGCGCTGCCCGCCCTCCGGTGGTTGCCTCTGTATCATATTCTGTAGATTTGTCATTTTTAAAAACCCTAAAACTATTACGGGAAGGACGAAACCAAAAAAACAAACTTTTTATCCGTTTTTTAATATCTAGAAGTGTGCACAGTCAGATCCGCCTCGAACCATTCGGTACCAAGGGTACCGAGGACAAGCAATTTGGAGCGCATGATTGTTTTACGTTTCCACCGTTTTTGCAAATCGTTTTTTAAATATACCTATTAATTACTTAGTGATGGATAATTGATAATCTAATCAGCAGACACTTGGTCAGGGACGCAAGCAAAACAAATGAAGAAAATTAAGGCGCATTGCACATGTTTTTTGGGTGTATGTGTACTGATCGCAGGGCAGGGAAGGCGACGAAATGCAGCGAGTTTCATGTTGTACATTTTTTACTTTTTATAAACTAAAAAAAGCAAACTACTTTTTCGAACGTCTACATCTACATAAGCTTGTTTAGGTTTTTTGTAAGGACGATGTTTTGATTACATTTGTATGTGGAATTCGTCGAACGGCGGGGCCTTGTCCCCACTTCCTTGGGGGCGGCCCCCTAGTTTCGTAGTTACCATTAGTGCAATATTTGGCGGGGCTTGGGGTGCGGCGGCGGTTTGGTTCGGCACACAATGGCCAACCGCTGACAACTCCTACCCGCTAATATAGAGATAGTCAATTGTTTCATAATGATACCTTATTTGTTGTTAAAACCCTCCGCGCTGACTGGCACTATACTATTGTATCTAAATTAATATGAATGATGATGAAAAAATTAAACATAAAAAGTAACGTACGCTAAAATTGAGAAAAAAAAACACAAAAAAATGAATTCGATAGGAAGTGCCCGCAAACCATTTTTTGGGGTATTTTCACTAGCACCAAAGTAGATTTACGGATGACCTGAAAAATAAATCTACCACGTATATATGATCTTTACTCAAATTTTATACATATTTTTTAGATAATCTACGAACTAATCATTATATTTCTGAAACTATATCAATTCAAGTGTTGGACGAACGAACGGCAAATGGAAAAAGAAACAAATTGATAAAGCAATTTTGGGTGTGATGTTGATAGAGAAGATTTTAGTGTATTTTTGTTGTTAATTGTCCCTCTCCTCGATGCTCCTATCTATGAAGACGACTTCAATCTGATGAATAGCAATCAGAGCTGATAACCGGCCCCCGATTTCTTTGTCACGCATTTGTTCGTAGAGTGACACAGCACGCGAGAGCTGAACAATTCTTGAATATTGTTGATTGTGAGATCGAAACGATCGCTTATTGGGAGTGTATAGTTCCAGAGATATATATCATCAATCCTGATTGTGGCTTATTTTATAGGTCATCTACTATTTTATATTTCAATTGTATGTATTTTTAGAAAATGTTTGTAACTATATATTATTGTTTTTATATGGTTTTTTTGTATACTTTTATATGTTTGTTAGTTAACTGGTTTTTATTTTCGATGCGATATATTCAAACAACCGAAACACTTACATTTACACAACACATCCTCACCTCAAACCCCCCCAAGAAATACACGTCGTATGTAATTTTTACTTTTTTCGTTTCATGCGAAACGTAGACGATGACGATTATTACAAAAGGGAAGTTTTTTTATGGAATATTTTGTTAGATATCAGACTTTTTATGTTTTATATAAATATTAATTATGAAAATGTCAATTTTTGTGTTTACTTGATAAACTGCTGTTATACTTCAATAGTGCTTGTCTTTTTAATCCCTTTCAAATATTTTTATCAATCTCTTATAGTGTTTAACATATGCTTTAACAATATGATATACGATATACTTGAAAACATATTAGGGTAAGTACATATATATCGCTATGTTATGTTTAAAAGTAATTTTATAAATTCACTGCAACTTGTATAAAATCATCTGCTTAATACGTTTCAGCTGTTCAATTTCGGCCTGATCAAATTCCTGCAAAACCACGCATTAATTGTTTTAGTATAATATAAAAAGAAGAAAATACCTTTAATTTTTGTATTTTTTCAAGCTCATTCTGTAAATCTTTCTTAGTCTTTTCATGTACTCGCAATTTCCCTGTCAATTGCTGTATAATATTACTACCACCAAGGGTGGATGAAACTTCCTCGCTGTATTTCTGTATAATCAGCTCGTATCCTTCAACACTTTTGGTAGTTTCCTTCCATTCGTTTTCCTCCTTTTTAATACCCTCTTCAAGTTCCTCAAAGGATTGCTCCAACTTTTCGATAGCAGCTGAGATGTTGTCGGTGGCATTATCGAATTCCTAAACCAATAAAAATGTTAAATCTCTTGTAAATTTTTAATTTCCTAAAGCTTACCCTCTTGGAAACGTAGAATGCATCATTAAATTGTTCAAAATCGGCGCGTAGTTCTACAACTTCATCATACAATCTGGATGATTCTGCTCTAACTTGATTCGTTTCTTGGAAGAGTTTTTTACAAAGGAATTTCATTTCGGCAATATCATCGGTTAGAGGCGTAGCTCTATCTTTAGAATTTTCCTTCGCCAATCGCAGAGCTTCCGTTATTGTTGGATCTTCAAACTGGAGGATTTCCAAAGTCCGTGTCGCTGTTCCAGTCACAGTTTGAAGACTTTGAAGGTAAGTCCTGCATTTCTTATAAAAATTACTCCTCTCGCGTAAATTATTAATGAAAACTTTGAGTTCATCACCGTGAAGCAAGTCACCTCCAACTAACTCTCTCAAGGTTCCCAATTTTTGATTAATTTGTTCTAAGATGTTATCATTCTTTGTTTTGACTTTCATTATGAAATTCGACAGTTCTTGCTTCTTATTAGCAATTATAGTTGCTTGATTACGGAATGGTAATAGTTGGTCGTCATTAGTATTAGTCAATGTTAGTTTTTTATTTAGTAAGACTTGAACTTTTTGACTTAAGTCTTCCATCTTAAAAATAACAATTTTAGAATCAATTATAGAATGAATAACGAATATATAGAACGACAAAATGATAAGTGAAAGACATACTTCTGAATTGAGAGTTTCCATTTCTTCATGTAAAGGTTCGCCATCTTGTACAACTTTTTCAAAAGCTTTTAACTCAAGGATAATCTCCTCTTGTTCGCGAGGTAATTGTCCTTCCATCAAAATCTTATTGATTTGGACCTCGTCTCGGATTTGTTGAATTGGATCCATGTTCTCTGGCCGACGACCGGCGCTTTGGTTCAAAGTGCTTTGAAGGCTCTTTATGTCGGAATTCATTTGAACGAGAATATTCTTTTGATCACGGAGCTGTAAAATGAATGTTAGAATTAGAAAAAGAAACGCACAACACTTTTAAACAGACAGACAGACCTGATCAGTCAATTTATCCTTTTGTTTCATTTCACTTCTATACGACCGAACCGAATTAATTAAACCTTCACGATTAGGAACATTCTTTAGTTTTTCACTTTGTATATCAAGTCGCTGAATAAGAAACGACATATCAGCAGACATTTTCTTTGTATCCTCTTGCAATTCACTTGATTCATCAGCGTTCTTCTTTTCTTTAGAATTCTCATTATAACAAATCCAGAATTCCTCAATTAGTTTCTCATAAGTATTACTCATTTGTTCAATTTCAGGATCTCCTAACAATTCTGGTGGTAATTCAACTTTCTCTACAAATCTACTTTCAAAATTAACGTTTTCTTCTGCTCCATTTGTAAAATTTAGTATTTTACTACTTACGTTGCAAAATAAACTCTTTGCTTGACTTTATCGATATTAGAAAGAATCCAGAAGAGAATTGGATGAATAATATTCCTCCGGCCCATGATGAGACCCTCCCGGAATTCGCTAGAAGGAATGTCCTGCTCCGGCACGTACTTAATTGATTGCAACGCCATTAGGATGTTCATGATGGATTGCTCTTTGTTCTTTTGCACTTCGATCTATTGCAGAAAGTTTTCAAGTGCCTGATTAATGAAGACTAATGTTCGATTTTAAACCCACCTTAGCTGTGGCTCCCACATAGCTGAGAACATTCATTAAAACCTCAAGCAGTTCGGTATCTGATAAGGAACCGAAAGAGATCATGTTGTAGTCGTAATCGAAGAGTTTATTTAGTTCATTGACTATAAATCGCAAATTGTCCATGTTTATTTGTATGGTTTATTACTAAATGTTTCTAGTTATCGAAATTATTTACGTTGGTTTATTTCGAAATGAAACTATTGTTTGTATTGTACGTTTCGGGAAAGAAGTATACTTGCGTCGTTGTCATGGCATTATTGCATTTTTAAATGAAAATATATGATGATTGCATCATGTACAAGATAGAAGTAAACTGAAAGTTGACCCAGATGTTTTTATAAAAATTGAAGTCCATGTTTATTAGTCCAAGATCATTAGTTGTGTTATTTTTATTTTCATTATTTATTTTCCATTTGTTACACATTTTAATTGATACATGAAATTACATTTAAAAATATTGAAATCGTATTCTCATTGTCATACATCATAATCATTTTTGTCAATGCATCATAAACTACAAGTATGAAAATGTGTACATTTTAATCCCTAAAATTTCGACCAGGTGCATGCCGCCGAAGTGGCGCAGTCGTAGGGTCGATGGATGCCAGCGAGAGGGTCGTAGGCTCGAAGCTCGGCTGGGTTGGCAACGCTGCTTGTGGAACTGGGGCTCGTGAGTCGCAACTCCAGCGAAGTTCGCCGCGCAGCGGCGAACTGTTCATGATTGTAACGCACCGGGATAACGAACTGCCGCCGCGAAGCGGCGGTTGACCATTCTATTTTGCTAAAACGTATAATTAAAAATAAATTTTGAAAAAAAAATTACCCACCGCCGGCCGGGCTCGAACCCGCGGCGCCCAAATGATGAACATACATTCCAACCACTAGACCAACATTCCGACACACCGAAACTGGTCAATGAACAAACTAAAAGTGCTAAATTACAAAAGAAGCCATCATTCTTTATAAGGCATTGTATATTGTACGGATCAAAATTTGTAAGGAAAGGAAAATAAATAATAAAAATCCTTAAATGCGAGAAATATTTTTATTGCAATATAATTCAGTTCACCACACCCAATTCAACATTACCTTATCCGTGTCTTCCCAAAATTTTACGATAGTACAAAAAAATTTTGGTACCAGGATCACAGAGATGTGAAGAGATAAAGTTTGAGGATTTAAAAAATTTAATTTTTCATACAATTCGGTAAAACCTTAATGCTAAACTTTTTCAAAGTTTGTTACGGATCTTAAATCCAGCAGCGCCATCTTTTAGGTAATAGTAGAATTACAAAGTTCTGTTAAAAACAGAAGTAGGTATCTGTATTTCTAATGTAGATGAACTTTGTACAATGGTCAATAGATGGCGCAACTCATATTAATAATTAATAAATTCTTGTTTTCAATACATTTTGATATAGATTTAACCAAATATTACTCTTAAATTTGACTTATCTTCACGGTATTATTATAAATAATATATAATAATTATATAACAACTTTAATCTAATCTAAGAAAATCAGCTGAAGATACTAAAGTAGCGGGGATCAGGATTAATCTGACCTTGATGTTTGAATTAACTCTGAAATCCCTTCCCATCTGTTTCTCTCGACTGGATTAACCTAAATTCTGACAAGTCGGTCAACTAAACAAGTACCCGAAATATACTTATCATAAATATACTTCCAATAGTTCACCATGTACGGCCAGGTAAAACATACATTCATTATAAAAGAATAAATAGCTACAGATTTATTAAACATTTTCAGCCTGGTTATGGAATGCCTGGGGGTGTAAGCCCCGAAGTACAGCAGTGGTTCAACGCCGTGGACCGTGACAGATCCGGTGCGATCAACGCCAAGGAGCTGCAGGCCGCTTTGGTAAATGGACAGGGCAAGAACTTCTCCGACACCGCCTGTAATCTCATGATTGGCATGTTTGATCACGATAAAAGTGGCACCATCGACGTCAATGAATTCCAACAATTGTACACGTACATCAATCAATGGTTGGGTGTATTCCGAACGTACGATAGAGATCAGTCTGGGAATATCGAAGAAGCTGAACTTGGTCAAGGTAATTATAAAGTTTTCTTGGTGTGCAATAAACAAGTTTCTCCATACAACTACTAACGCTATTTCTCTTTTTAAGCTTTACAACAAATGGGTTTTCGTTTCTCACCAGAATTCATCAATTTGTTGATTAAACGAAGTGACTTACAGAATCATAGGTTGATGACAGTTGATCAATTCATTGTAGTGTGTGTGCAAATACAAAAGTTCACCGAGGAGTTTCGAAAACGCGATACGAACATGACGGGCACAATAACAATACAATTTGAAGATTTCCTAGGGGTTGCTTTGAATGGCTCGGTCTAGTTGGTTTAAAATTGTCTCCATTATCTGTAATAGTATATATTTTTATTGAAGCACTACGAAAACAAGCTAGTATCAAAAAATCTTTTAAGGTATATATGTATTTGGCGTTAACTGTTATTTGTAAAACATTTTACCTCATTAATGTAGTAAAAATCTGAAACAAGAGATACTAGAAGAGATTCTAAAATATTTTCGCAAAAACATTGTAAAATGTCTTTCTTTGTAATTCACCAAATTGTATTTATTGTGCCTTTTTATCGAAACATTTCAAAAATTGTAACAAAAATAGTTTGTACGTTTATATGTTTTGCAAGTTTTATTAAATTTCTAATTCTAAAAAAAATTACCTTATTACGGTGTAAGACTACAAATATCCATAAACCAGTGCGATAGCATCATCAAATAATCCTGACTGGTATAATTTCCACCTTTAGGTTTCCTAATGCAAACAATACGATTTCCATCAACTTCGTATTTCTCGGGATGCGTGCTATGTTTCCTCACAAAATCATGAAAGAAATGCAACTCGGAACAAAGTTCACGTTTCAGCATATGCATCTGCTGTTTAACATCAATTCCAGTCAAAGGCATTGAAATAGTCCTAAAGATTTGCGACGCCAGCAAAGTATTCACCAACTCTAAAGCTACAATGGTTCTACCTTGATCCATCTGACATAACCAGGGAGATGTTAGGCTGTAGATTTCTGAAGTTGCGAAACGATGAATCGAATTAAAGGGTTCAATCGACGCTGGTTCAATATAATCCGGACACAAAAAGGAGACGTAGATTTCGGTGTGATTTCCAGCGCGTTTATCAGCCTCCGCTTCCAACAACATGGTCGGAATGTAAATCATTGCGTCTTGTTTATGTGGAGTTTTGTGGGATGCTTGTAATTGGCGGGCTTTGCTCAGATAATGCACTACACACATTAGAGCACCGAAGGTGAGTGATTTGATATTCTCGTTGGGGTTATACACATTTGGTATGTGGAAGTCCCAATCCAGTTGCAATTGGTGGGAGCTTTTCTGCGAAATGGTGAGGTGGATTAGTTTGTCTAATGATGGCGATACTTGGAGTAAACCACGGCATGATATTGCGACAATATCTAATATTCTGGAAAGAAATCGAGATTTGTTCATTATTAAAAAGAAAAACATATTAACGTTGAGAAAAAAACAGAATAATATAAAGAAAAATCACTTACCCATTCATGATTGTAGTAACATAACTTAATGGAATACTCTCCAACATTTCTAAATTGACGATTTCATAAGGCACGTAGAATTTTATCATTTTTGGACGTAAAATTATGTTTATGCACGAATTTAAAACTTCTGGTAGTATTTCCTAAGAAAAATATATCAAATTGTCATTGTTTTAATTAGGAATGTAAAAAAATCGTTAATATAAACAATAATTCGATACTTATCGATATTTCATGTATAAATATCATTAAGTTTCGATGATAGATAATGTCTGGAGCTTCTTTTATTCTTTTAATACTTTCAATCCCAAGAAGTAACGATATTTTCAAGTTTCGTTTTTTTAACACCCGAGTATCGATACATTTGGCAACTCTTAATTTTATCAGATTTAATATAGTTTGATTATGATTGAATATTTATTTCGCACAACACACTCCCTTATATCAATGAGGCTATTCGGAAAAAACCTAGATCAGGTACCAGACGACCAAACTACTCGCACATTTAGAATTTAGTATAAACAGCATTGTAACAGCAAACGTTTTCTAAAACATTTTCAAACTCTTGAATTTGTGTGAAATAAATATTTAATGGGTTTCTTAAAATATAATATCAATAATTCGAAGAAGAATACTTACATAATAAGCAATAATAGTAGAAAAATCGATTACGCCATCCCATTTCAACATTTGATTAAACAAACGAATACAACTGGCGATCAACTTCAACGCTGTCGGATTAACCGTAACTTGCAAAAGTTTAAAAAAGAAAAACAGTTCGTCTCGTTGCATGTGAATAAAATCTAAAGTCTTCCGAAACACACAGAAACCAAGCCTTTCTAAAAGTTCTATCTTCAGATTTACCAGATAAGAAAATGTTAGCCAATAATCCATATAAATATCTGGGTTGTTGCCCTAAAAAGATCACAAAAAAGATTAATATAAACTAAAAATAAAATAAAACAACTATTTTCACGGAGAAAGCACTTACATTCTTTTGCAATGCAGCATAATTCGCCAATTCACGTGGACATTTCATCGATTGATAAATTTCAGCAAAATCCATCGCTTTAAACTCATCAACCAAACCAGTTTTGGCAAACTTATACAAAAACATCGCCGAAATTTTGGCAATCGGCATCGTTGTGACATTACTAGCATAATACCCCAAACTCGACGCAACTTTCGCCAAATACTGTGTGAAGAACAACCACTTATGATGATGTTCATACTGAAGCATATGATTGCCAAGAATGATAATCAAATGCCAAGTGACGTGATCCGAACACTTCATCTCCGTGCCTTGTAGATGGATAACATCATCATATTCCTTCTCGATTAATTTCCTTACAATAAACAGAAAGTTGTCAACCACACTACATGGCTTCTCAAAAATACTCTTAAATTGTGTGGTTGATTTTATGATGATCGTAAACACGGCTTCTCGCGACTTTTTACTCAAACGAACATAAATATCGTCTATGTGTTTATAACACGAGTATAGTAGAGTTAAATTATCTTCGGTGTCATAACCAGCTAGAGTAAACTGAGTGCAGAGGTATAAATACAAATCCAACCAATTCGTGATAACGCTCGTGTTCTTCGGAGCTGAAGCATGATCGTAAAGACCTTCAAGCGTACTCCTCAGCAAAAACTTCCTTGCATCTGCTGTAATCACCTTGCTGTGATTACGCACCACTAGGATAATAAAACGTTTCCATGCCATTTGGATTTTGAGAACACCCTCAACGTCTTCGTCATATTTCCGCAAAGAATGCAATACCAACGTGTAAATCTTCTTGTGAAGATTTAATTTCGTACCGAAAAGATTCTGAATGTTATTGGATAAATCAGTTGTCTTTGTATAATACGCTTCCATAGCTAGGATATCCAAAATTTGAAAATAAGTCTCACTTTTGAAGTCATAGTTCTTATCTAGGGGATTAATAAGTGCAATCCAGAAATTATCCATCGTTATCAACGATTGAATCAGCGAAAGACGTTTTTCCTTCCACAAAATATGGAATAACGTAAGAATCGCTGATTGGACAGGACTTCGTAGCGTTTCAGGAGATTGTGCGATGCTATCCAGGTATTCTCCCAAGAAATTAATAATCGTTTCGTCAGTTTTTTCAGGAACTATGCTGTCGTGGGGTTTCTTCACATGCATATTGAAAAAAGCTGCCGTCATCCCGTTCTGACTCATTACGCACGATGTTATTAACTCCAACAAAGCGATGCGCATCTCATCATCTTCCAGAGGATCGCGTAAACGTTCAAGGAACATGCTTTGGACTTGATAGTTGTCTATTTCCATGCACGCTAAGACTGGTATACTCGAGTCCTTCAAATTTTAAAGATTATTTAATTATTCGAAAGAAAAAACATAGAAACATACCATAGCAATTTTCCTAAACAATCGACATGCCAACTTTGGAAGCACTGAATCAAACTTATGGTTGATATACTCGCAGATAATCCTCAAAACTGATGGAAAACAAACGCCACTATAACTAAAATACTGCCAAAACACTGTTTTCTTAAGCTCAGCGTAATCAATATTATTAAACAGCCATAAAACCAACGTAACCGTTTGACGAACACTTAAAATCACATCCCTCGTACATCCAATCTCCCAATCAACTTCCTTGATCATCAATTGCTCAATATACTCATTGCGATAGCGTAAAATAGTGAGAAACGTCTTCACAAAAGCATCATTATTCAACAGTGTAAGTATACACACTTCATAAATCAATTCCAGCGCTCTGTTCTTCTCCTGTTTCTTCTTCATCGCATGCGAATGCAAAATATTCAAAAGCATCGTTAATATATCATATGATAACTTATTCTTTTCATGAACAGTTGGTTCCTTCCAACCAAGATGCACAGGAAAAATATGCTGAATAATAAAAATGATACCTGGCAATAGAAACCGTTCATATTCATGCTGATGCTCCAAACAATCCTTAATAAACCCGAGATATGAATAAATCAATTCGTAATTCCCTGCAGAACGTTCACGCATTATGAGCTGCAACAACGGGCAGTCGCTCAATAAGTTAATTTTCACCAGTTGATGAATCGGCAGCATGTGTGCTGTGGCTGTAGGTAAACACGCTGTCGACAAAAGGATACTCGCCATCATCTTACTGCGTTTCTGCATGCCCCTTGTAAACAATCTCAGTATCTTATTGACAAGTTTCGGACTTCGGCAAGACTCCAAAGTTATACGTGCCAACACCATCTTGCAGCACGTTAAAATTCGTTGAAAATGTTCATCCTGCCATATTTCAGGCGAATGTTCCACTAATTCACAAAGTAAATCCATCGATGCAATCACATTATTCAACTCTTCGTTCTTCACTGGATTTTGCTTGTGTAAATTCGTGGCGAAATCCAAAATATTTTGGAAAACAATTTCGAAATTCGACATAAACGAATAGGAAATATTTACCCCATGATACTGAACCAAAGTTTTGCTACCTGCCAGTTGTATCTCCGAAACGCTGCAGTGTGCTGGTAGTGATATATTAGAATTCTCTGGGATTTCGGTATAAATTTGAATCGACTTTAAATGTTCCACAACATTTCCGGCGTATTGTTTATGTCTAATCAACGTAGTTAGCAATAATGCAAACGATTTAGTATCGTACGGATAGAGATTAACAGTAGCATCAAATAACTTTCGAATTGAGTTTGTCGATGTCATTACCTCATCGCAAATTTCGGGGATTTCCATTAATTTCGCCAAGACTGTGATGGCGTTTTCAGTTTCGTAAATTTTCATTAGATTATCGACTCGTGAGCAGATTTGTTTGAAGAAAGCATACACAGCTTTATTGATTAGTATATTTAGTTTTGATTCCTAAAATATTCCCCGTGAGGTCGATTCATTAACAAAAAAAAACTCAAGAGAGTACTTACCTTTCGATAACCGTTATCAAGCATTCCATATAAATGTTTGAATGATTCTTCATTCAACGACTCCATAATTAACGCAGGTAGTTTTATCATATACCTTTGGGGTATTTGCTCAGGTGGCAGAGCGAGTAACATCATACTCCAACATAGTATTAATAAGGAATGACAATTAACCATCGACGTTATCTCGTTAAAAATCTTTTCAAGTTTGTCAAAACTATTCACGGTTAATTTATCTTCCCTGTTCATAAGTATTTAATATTAGCAAAAATCGAAAGTTGGAAGTATCGAATGAAAAGTATTAATACTTTCTTATAAACAATGTATCGGAACTTGAAAAAGTCAAATAAAAAATGTATCGATACTTTTTAATTTACAAATGATCGAAAATTGGAACTATCGAATAAGAAATGTCGAAACTTGAAAGTATCGTACAGGAAGTATCTATACTTTCCGAGAAACAAAATATCGAAACTCGAAAATATTAAATAAAAAAGTAGCAATACTTTTTTATTATTGAAAATTAAAAACACGGATTAAAAAAATTAAATAAAAAAGAATCGGAAAGTGAAAGTGTTGGAAAAAAGTATCGATATATCGTTATATGCAAAGTGAAAAAGGTACTTTCTGAAAAGCGAGAATGGAATCTTGAAAATATCGAACAAAAATATATCGTCATTCTGATATACAAATTATTGGATACAAAAGTACGAAAACTCAAAAGTATCGATACTTTTTGATATGCAAAGTATTGAAACTTGAAAATATCGAATGAAATTGAAAGAATCGCAATTATTATATATATACAAAGTATCGATACTTTTTGACACACAAAGTACCGAAATATGAAAGAACCGATATTTTTATAAATTCAGAAAAATATCGAATAAACGAGTATCAATACTTTTTGATATACAAATAATCAATAATATCTTGAAATTTGTTCATATATCCAATAAAAAAGTATAGAAACTTGAAATTATTGAATAAAAAACACTGATACTTTCTGAGAAGTAAAATACTTAAACTTGGAAACATCGAATAAAAGATAATCGATATTATTTGACTTGCAAGGTATCCATACATTTTAAAAGGCAAAATATCGATCCTTTTTGTTATCAAAAAAAAAAAACTCACCAAGTTGTCGTAAGAGCTATCAACAAAGTACAATATTCCAAATTTCTTGACTCACATTCCATTCCACTAAAAACCATATTCACAGCAAAACCATGTTCATTAAACAAATTCAAAATTTGTGCCATTTCATCAGCATCCAATTTTTCCTCTTCGATTGTATAAATATACGTAATAAGAATTTGTATCAATTCAGACCTATTCCTTTCGACGTAATCTTGACCACTTATCACCTTATCACTCTGTGGATAAGATTCATTCATGAGGATTTTGAACTGTTCCATAAGTTTTTGACGGATTTTCCTCAACGTTTGCTTCGTGATAAACTCATCAATAACTTTACTTAATTTATGCCCTTTCTCCTTGTAATGGTGCACCAAAAACTGAATCGTTTTCAATTGAAACATTCTTTCAGCAGCCACAAACTGCCACAACTTTTTAATAAAAAGTTTCCTGTACAACTCCACCGATGTTGCTTCCTCGATATCTGTTATCTTTCCGTAATATTCAAACATGATGTAGTTGCAGAACATTCGGTATGTTACGGTACAGTCTAAATCCTAGAAATGGTTTAAATTTTTGTAAAAATACGAAAAAAAGTGGGAAACGAACGAAGGACGAAAGGAATGGTGCGTTTCTTAAACTTACAATTGCAACGCTTGTGTCTTTTAGCAACTTATCAATATTCCCAGTCTTTGACGCTTGAATTTTACTCTTCCATGAGGTGTAACTATCAGCGTTGTATTTTTGATAGAGTAATATTCCTTCAACAAGTTCTTTGTTGACTTCTGAGAGCACTTCGGAGACATAGCTGACGCTAACTGCTTTGAATTCATCGACAACGGTGTTGTAAATATTTCGCCAATATCTAAGAGAAGACATTTGAAAGAATTCTTAAAATATGATTATAGTGAAACTTACGGAAACTGTTCCATAGTGCATTAAGGCTCTGGTACAGATTAATCTTTAAATTTTGTGAATTTTCATGTGAACACTTTGAAAATAACAACATAACCAACAAAACGTAACGGCGCCTGTTCAACCGGAGACTGCTACGCATGCGCATAGATGTAGTTTGGGTTGTCTAACTTTGGGCAGGGTTGGATTTATTTTACATAGAGAACTTTTTTAGACATATTTGTTTATAATAAATGAAAATATCAAATATTATATACATATAATATAAAAAAAACTTTAGAATTTACGGAAACTATTTACTTACAACTGTATTTACTTATTACTGTTTTACGGCTCTGGTATATTTTGGGGATTTTCAAGTGAGCACTGTGAGCACTTTGAAAATAACAACATAACCAACAAAACGAGAAGAAGGCCTGCACAACTTGAGACTGCTACGCAAGTGCATAGATGTAGTTTGAATTGTCTAACTTTAGACAGGGTTGGATTTATTTTCTACGCAGACTTTTTTAAACGGAAATGTTGCTAACTGTAGACAAGATTAGGTTTAGCTTGCATTGAGATTTTTTTAAACAAATGTTTATAAAAAATGAAATTATTAAACTTTTGAAATGTATAAGGAGTATAAAAAACAACATATATTCTAAGAAACTAGTAGTTTATTCGTTGGTAACATAGTACGGGTAACATGAAAATGCTTTCTTGTTTGAAAATATATATAACGCTAAGTAATATTATAAATATTCTAACTATGCAGATATATTTTGTATAATACATGGTATATATATTTTCTCTTATGTATATATAATATATGCTTATAAAACTTGTGAAATTGCAGAAAACACTAACAGTTTTAACAATTTGGACCTCGTCAATATATTTTTTAAATAACGCATAGGGTGCACCTTAGAATCACCGCGACAGCTTCAATCGACCGTGAATGAATACAATATGCTCTGAGAAACGAAAGACGGTTGTATAAAAGAACGTCTAAAATGTATTTTTTTCAAATGACGTGCGCTAATTGATGCAAATTGATACAGATGGCGCTAGAGGTTAGGTTACAAGAAACGTGCGTACGATGCGAATCAGGATGATTAAGGTCGATCACATATGTCAACATATCGATAGCATTCATTATTTCATTCCATGGCTTCTTTCTGCTTTAATTGGCGTACAAAAAGTGGTAAATTTCTGACAATTTGTTACCTACTGGCATTACATTTTCTTCTTTCCTTATCTACTGACGTTAATATTAATATTTTCTCTCATGTATATTTATGTAACTTTCTCATGTTTATCTAATTCTCTCATGGTTATGTAACTATTTGACATTTTTATGACAGATTGAGAGATGTTAAACAAAATGGCTGTACTTTCTGCCAATTTACGACGTTCTGTCAATTGCTTAACGTTATTCATCAATTTTCGGTTCGAATACGAGTCTATAGGAACACCCTGCATAAAACAGCATCTATACAGTACAGTAAACAGTATCCTAGGAGCGTTTTAGTAATTAAATCACACGTTCGCATTCAAGAATTCTCCCATTCCCCATTCATCATGGGGCCGTAAAATCATAATTTTTTAGGTTATAGGTTAGGTATTCATAGGGGAGGCTAGTTTTACTCCAAAGTATTAATTTTTTTTGCTTGCTATTTCTTACTGTTACGTTTACTTGTAGTTAGTTTGCTCATAATTTAAAATTTCCTGCTTAGATTTCGTTTACAAATGCTTAGAATCGAGATGATACTTTGTTAAATTCGTACAGTTTGCAAAAAGATGAAAGTATCGAAATCCCTTCTTGCATGTGTGTTCACTTTTTAGAAGGTAAAATGTATTTACAATGAGTTTTTGAATGCTCGATCGACTGGATGTGATGTCTTTGGCATCGAATAATACTTTCATTCCTTTTTGTTTCCACTTGTGTTTCGAGTTTCCGAATGTTTTTCTTGCACTATAAACATTAGATGCTTGTTTTAATACAATAGCTAGGCAATTAGTGCATTTTATGATTGAGAATCTTAGTTAGAATATTCCGCCATCTTAGAAGGAGAGTGTCTCAATTGTCCGTCGTGGAATTGAATGAAAATAATTTTTGTACGTCAACTTTTCACGCAGTATCAATACTTTTTGTAATCGATACTTTTAAAACTTCGATATTTTCCAACCCAAGTATCGATACTTGTTGGTATCGAAAATATACAATGACGCCCTCTGTTAATATATTTTTCAATTGTATTTTTACTCATTACAGTAGTCTTCCAATTTATTATTGAAGCAATGTTTCTGAATCGTTGTCGAGGTATCGATACTTGTAGTTTATTAACTTTTAAGACATAAATTATTATGTGATCAGATTTCTGCGTGTTTTGGTGGTAGACAAAAATTCTATTCCATATCTTTCTCACGTATGTATGGGAACGTAGTAATGAAATAATTTATAATCAATTCAGAGGAAATGGAACTTTAAACATATCGATATTTCAGCAATAAGTATCGATTGATATCATTGCCAATCTACTGATCGAATTAAAATTTGTCCATTTTATGATATATTATTAAATGTTTCACTTTAATGATTGAATTTCCATGTTTTCAAAAGAAATTCAAAATAACCGACGCAACGGAGGGAACGTATTCGCACATAGTATAATTACCAACATAATTGCTGGTTATGATTAACAGAACAGAGTAACAGAACAGATGGCCTCAATGTGGTGGCAAGTCAAAAAGTATCGAAAATGCCTGATTCGATACTATCGATAAGTATCGAAAAGTAAACTATCGATAAAAGTCGATAAGTATCGACGATCAACGCAACAAGTTTGGTCAACATGTAGGCACACTCACGACTGCGCCACGCATACCAATATATACCAAACTTTCCTTCAATTCCGAGTTGGACAATTGAGACACTCTCCTTGTTAGTTTTCAGTTTCATGCATTGAAATTGTTTATTCAATTCCTTAATTTTTAAAAGATTGCTTCATAATCTTCATGACAAACTAAAAATTTTGACTTAATAACAATATTTTAGGAGATCAATACCTAGATTTCTTTAATTACTGGTGTTTAATTTCATAAAACAAAACAATGAATAATAATGGTCTCTTTGTAACCTTCGCTAGATTTTTTTAAAATGTTAACCTTGCTTGATTAAGTTTAAAGAATGTTTTGAGTTTTATATTTATGTTTAATCTTGTAATAATTTTAATCTTGTAATAATTTTAATCTTGTAATAATTTTAATCTTGTAATAATGTTTGTTTAATATCTTGTTAGATTACTTCTAGTTATGAGTTTTAAATTGTTTTAATTTAAAAATATCATCCCTAACGCATGTTGCTTTTGAATGATTATTTTTGTAGGTTAGGCAGCTTGGTTGTGACGCCATGAAGTATATATATATATATATATATAACCTCAAAATATAATGTAATTGTTAGAAGAAATCTAAATCAGTGCGTTATTTATGTTTTCCGTTCTTTTTTAGGTTGGCGTTGAGCAAACATGTCAAGAATTAGGTTAATAGCAAGAATGTTTGGTCGAGGACGTCACAAACCAAGCATTACGCACGCTATTGTTTCTGGTGTTAGGTTATGTGCTTTCATAGACATTCCGTCTACGGCACGTTTTGCCGTGTTTCATACAGGTTCTAAAACTCTAAAAACCTCTATCGTCATAATAGTATGATTGGTATATTATTTTTGTTTCAATATCTCAATATCATATTGAGTATCATATCATATTGATGTGAGTAGAAGAAGTATTCAATAATATATCAGGCCTGTATGATCAATAATTCTATAAGGCATATTGTTACAATGAAGTTACTAGCATTATGTATGTATATTGTATAATTTCTTAATGGTAGGGCTTCCGTTGTTCGTCATTTTAAATTTTGTCCATATTATGCGTGTGTATCTCGTGATTTTTTTTTGCATCGTCCATTGCGATGCGTCCATTATGATATACTCAGTTTATTTGGTTGCCTAAGTTTTTGTTTTGCACTTTTTTGAGTGTCCAACATGTTCACGTTTATTCGTTTTGTTTTTAGGTTACGTCGTGGCGTCTAGTGTCCATTAGGTGTCGCTCTGCGTTTCTGGCGTGTCGAAAGGGAGCTCAGCTAGGGGCGAGGGGCGGGAGGGGTTTAGATTAAGTACTCTAAATGTTCAACGCGTCCGTCGAGAATCAGCTCTGAGAGGCGGGTATCATCGGCAGCGGCTTGCCGAGTGGTGTCGGCGGTGGCGGTGCCGCTGCCGCCGTCGTCGTGGTCGTGATGGTCGCGCCCGTCGGCCATGGGCATACTGCCGGCGGCACACTGCGCGCCGCCTGCAGCCCCGCCGCCGACTCCGGATGCAGGAAGTTCCGCCGCTGCTCCATCTTCTCGGCCTGCAACGGAGGAGAGTCATTATCGGGCTCGTGCGGTGCGTATGCTGTTCGGTTCGTCATACAGGTTTGCGTGTGTCAATGTTAGGTAGAAGGTATGTCCGTTTCCAGTATTGTCTTTTTGAAAGAACAAAAGTTTCGATTTAATCACAGCATAGTAGAGAGAAAAATCGAGACAAACGTTAGAGATTAAAGTTGGATAGATAGATAGATAGATAGATATATAGATAGGTATATATATAAAATAGGTATATAAATATATAGATATATAAGATAGAGGAGGAAGAGAAGAGAAGTTGGCATCTTGAGCTATGTGTTTGAATGTGGGTGACATATGGTTAACGTCGTCGGAGGGACTGCACACATTCCTACTACTTATTAGGGATGTCAACTTATCTCGAAATATCGATACTTTTTAGAATCGATACTTTTGAAATTTCGATACTTTCGATAGCTAACTATCGAAGAAAAGTATCGATACCTATCGATATCGAAATTATACAATGTCGCCATCTGTTAATACATTTTCCAATTCTTACAGTTTATTATTGAACGAATGTTTCTGATGTTACTCTAATATATAATAAAATTAATGATTTTGATTGAGTAAATAAAGAATCGAGGTCAAGTATCAATACTTGTTATTTATCAACTTTTAATACTTAAATTGTTATGTGATCAGATTTCTGCGTGTTTTTGTATGATAATTATCAATGAAAAGATGACCTACTGGAAAATTCTATTCTGAATATAGTAATGAAATAATTTCTAAATATTTAAGAAGAAAAGGAACCTTAAACATATCGATATTTCAGCAAAAAGTATCGACTGATATCTTTACCAGAATGAAATTAAAATTTGTCCATTTGATGGTATATTATTGCATGATTTGAAGCATTTAATGATTTAATGATTGATTTCAAAATAAAATCACAATAAGCAATGCAACAAAGCGATTCAATGGCATATCATTTAAAACACTACTAGGAACCTACTAGGAACCCACTAGGGCACTAAATTAAAAGGCCGTCCGAAGACAACATGGTTTCGTACAATCACACTGGAGAGAGCGAACAATCACAAGACCTGAAAATATATTTTTTGACCGGGGAAATTGGTATTGAAATCATTCTTTACCAAGTAAATGTTTTTCTTTCTACATGGCTAAGCTTCTTCTTATCTAGACAAAGGACCTTGTCGATTCATGTAGATCAATGAGGTGATCGATCATCGTGTTGCTAGAGGACTTAAACTTCTAAAACTCTTTGAGTGGACCTTTATGCGCGAGGTAAAATCACGAAGGGCAGAAAAAAACCCATCAACAGCTTCAACCGCTCGAATCATGTAGAAGTTGTTCTCGTGTTCTAATCAAAGGAAAAGGAGGTAAATCTTTTTCGTTTTATTCGTTTAATTTCATATTTTTAAACTATATTCCCCCGAGCATCCTACAATCAATAAAAGCAACATTTTTCGAGTTGAAACAATTCTAAACCTATAACAATACTGTTAAGAAAATGACTTGCTGAATTTTTCGAAATAGTTCGCGTCGGTTGCCAAGAAGTTGTTTTGCAAAACAGCAAAATATCCAACCACTCAAATTTTCCGCATTATCGCACCACGCAAACATAGTTTTCCGGCCTACTTCGCCGACTACAAAGAATCCCCAGCAGAAAGAAACAACTCCCTGATAAAGTTAATCGAAGCAGACTGGCTGGCTGCCAAAGCCAAATCATCCTAACCTCAATCCTCAACTTTTTCCCACTCTTTTTCAAAAACATGTTTTTGCATCCATCGAAAACTTATAAGGAGTGCTGTTTCAGAATGTTTTCCAAACGAAAATGAAAACTATTTATGTCTTTGAATATTTGTACTCGTATGTTTACTGCTATGCAGATATGGGAAACAAAAGACGATTACGATGGTGAGTTGTAAAGGGTTTGTTTTTGTTGTAGACGAAAACTAAACTCATAACATGATCGTTAAACACCGAATCGTGTGCTTTTTCGTTGGTTAAACGTACGGAGTTATTTATCACATAACCTCAATATTATAATAGTATAATAGTAGTTATAAATAAAGTCATAATACAAGTCTGAAATTGAAGTACTGACTTGTATAATGAATGTAACGTTGCCTAAGCAAAAATATTCTTACCTCCAAATTTAATTCGTTTAAACAATACGTTGTCATGTTCATACTTGATTATCTCGGAAATTTTTGATGATAAAAGCAGTTGTACCTATATTTCATTAGTTTTTGGCAATAAAATGATTATGGATATGATATAAGTCTGCCAACTCAAATCTTTCTAACCTCAAATCGGAACTTGCACAAAAACAAGATCGTAAATTTACAAAATCCTAATATGGAACATTTTATGAGTTTGCAGGGGCTGTTTTTGTTTCAGATTGAGGAAGTAAACTAAACTCGGGACATAATCATATAATTTCGAATATTACTCCTTATTTTAGGTTAAATACACTGCATTATTCAAGATAATAACCTAAATAACTTTAATATTATTTTGCACAAACACAAAAAAAAGAGTTTGAAAACTAGTTTATGAGAACGTTTTATTAAACACGTACAATGTACATTTCACCTTTCGGCATCTTCAGGTACTGTATCGTTCACTGAAAGTACAATTCTTTTTATACTATTCATTAGGAGTTTGATTTGTTCATTAAGTACCTGGTCTGGGTTTTTTTCTATTGGATTTGCGAATGTAAATTGCTTCGAGAACGTTCAGTTTGTGGCCCTTATTGTCGCGGGGTAGAATTTTTATATTATCAGTGGAACACCGATGGTCTGAATTTATGCGGTGATCAGCCAGTTCAGCCAGTTCAGATCAGCCATCAACCAGTTGGGGGTAGTAGCGTTCACTCTTAGGTGTTCCTTGAAACGGGTAAGGAAATTCCTACCCGTTTGTTCGATATAATGTTTGCTGCAATCATTGCAGTTTATTCTGTAAACTCCCGACCCTAAAAGATAATTATTGGGGTCACCCATTTTATTATTCACTAAAGATTTTAATGACAAATCACTGTATACTGCAGAATTGTAACTTCAGTGGACGATAAGTACATGAAGATGCCGAAAGGTGAAATGTACATTGTACGTGTTTAATAAAACGTTCTCATAAAACATTTTTCAAACTCTCTTTTTTTGTGTTTGTGCAAAATAATATTAAAATCATGTTTTATCAAGCAGCGACAGTAAACTCCATCAATTATACTAAATAACTTTAGATTATTAATTTTTAAGAAAATATGAATAAACGAAGTAGTAGATGTGGGGATAAC
>JAODAC010000004.1:3329651-3361910 GCA_027575185.1 Mimaenictus wilsoni | reverse complement strand
ACCGTTGCAAGCGAATCGCCCAACCTTCATTCGCGTTTTTACCGCGAAATCAGGAGTTCGCGGACGGCGCTGCAGCCGCTTGTTGAGCGGGGAGACCAAGTGGTCACCCATCCAACGCGTAGCTACGTCCTACGTTGCTTAACTGCAGTGACCTAACGAGCACCGAGCTCCACAACGCGGCAAGCCGCCGCTTTAAATAATTAATATTATTAATAAAGAACTAGACAATATTAATACTAAATACTTACAAAAAAGCATTTAAAATATTTCTGAAAGGGGATAGAATACAATTAAATCATCAATTCACCTCACGAAATAATAAAAATAATTAAAATAAAATAAATCAATATAAAGAACCCATTTCCATATTAATCAGAAAATTTCAATATTATTTTCTTCATCAAACAACAGAGCATCCCGCTGAGACCCCAAGTCAAAAATCTAAAATCCATCGGCTGCTTTTAAGCTAGTTAGTGCTAATTCAATTTCATCCCTCTCTCCGGGGCGCGTCTGTGGGACGTGAAAATGAATTTTTATTTCGTCCCTTTTGCGTCTTTCCGGAGGTTGGCTGACACCTGACGCGGAGTGAGGGGGTGGCGGCGCGTCACCTCAGGGGTATACCACAGCCTCTCTTTTCAATTGACGCGAGATACGAAGCGACAAGTCCTGGCGCATTCGTGGTGGCGGCGGTGATGGTTGCGCACATACATTTATACGGTTAGTAATGTTATTTCACTCGAACCGCGCCGATAAAGTTGACAGAAAAAACAATACGTTTTCATTTATGTGCATTGCCAACGACACCGGCGCCGCCGCTTGCCGCCGTGTTAAATTAGCTTAAAGTCGGCGAGACGCCATCAACATTTCACAATTTCCATGCTTGCTGCTCGCATGCGGTGCATGTGAAAATAAACCTGTATTTTATGCAATTGATTTTATGACAACAAGTTGTAAAATTCAACGGTGACAAATTCCATGCGACGTGTATCTGAACACATTTCAGGAAATTGAAACAATTCAGACTTTCGCCATGAATTCATTATTTTTCGGATTTTAAATATTCAAGATGGATTATTCTTTATATATAAATCAAAGAACGTGAAAATCTTCAATTATTATTTTTTCTGGGATGATGTGAGATGAATTTCTAAACTTGAAACTTGTAAATTTTTGGTTTAAGGTAAATAAAAATGGTTTGCCGCCGTGAAAGTACATTTTGTTTTTCCCAAATTAACAAAACAATTACGATCAAATACCAAAACACAGCAAGAAGGTCAGGAAAGTCATGAAAGAAATGAAAATAGGAGGGGAGGTGGAGCATAAAAAGAATTAAGAAAGAAGATCAAGGTATTCGGGCGTTTCTACGAAAAGGGAAAAAAGAAGAGCGGAGCAAAATTTCGGTCCAAGACAAAAAAACAGCATGGATAAAGAATGAAGGAGTACTGGAAGAGAAGAATGAGGAAAGAAACATAATCATGGGAAACTATTTCACGTGGTTCCTAGTCGGCCTAAATCGAAACAAAAAAAAAACATAATTGCATACATGAAAAATTTGAATCACAAATGAGGAAAAAACAAATAAATTTCATAATTGCATAAATGCAAAATTCGAATTACAAATGAGGAAAAACAATTAAATGAACATAACACGTTAATAGATATTAAACAGAATTGTAAATTTATATTATTGTAGTGGTGGTGAAGAAAATATGCAGAATATGAAGGTGAGGTTATCCATTCAGACTTATTTTTGCTCAATGTTGTTGGGTGTTATCTTTTGGCTCATTGCTAGCAGCCGAGCATAAAGATATACATTCTGTTACTGAAAAATACTTCTTGGATATATTATAGTATATGAGCGCCAGAGAACTGTATGTGGCTGATAAAAAGCTGATAGCCAAAGCACGGTGTGGACCGGAAGAGAGGGGATGGAAGGTGTGGATGTGAGATGAATATGTCAGGTGTGCCCTTTGTGGAAGGGAGAGAGATTCCTGGGAGCATGTAGGGAGTGATTGTATAGGAATGAGGGGAAAAAGGGGGAGTTAATGAGTGGCTGAGTAAGGATGGAAGGGGGGGGGGGGGGGGCAATTTTGAAGGGGTTAACAAAGTGGAAGGAAGCAGCGCGGACAGGAGATAAGTTTGTTCATGTTGTGAGTTGCCAGTAGATGTACCATGTGCAGATCGATGAAAGAGTGTTTGAGATATTGGAAATTGAGGTTGGATTTACAGAAGTTGTTGTTGTTTGGATTTTCTTGTGTTGATTTGGGATTATTATGGGTTTTCTCGAACTGCTGTGTATCCAACAATTGTTTTAATGCTAAATGGTTTGCGACATAGCTTCTATTTTACGTATAATTCCTTATTCGTCGAGATGCATATCCTCGTGTTCGGACTGGATTTTTTTGCGTTGTTGATCTCCAGGGTCTTTCTTTGGTCAGCCACGTTTTGGAGTTTTCCCAGGCCGAATCGAAAGGTAAAATTAAAGAGAAAGAGTTTATTTATAGACTATACAAAACGGATTTATAAATTCCTCGCTATTGTATTTTTTATGACACAGTAAAAATTCACTTCACATTCAAAATATGCCGAACCAATGGTACATTTTAATATCGTTTTCATATTGTATACGTTGCGCTGTGAATAGTTTAATTCAGAATGTCGTTTGAGTTTACCGTTTCGGAAATGTGAGCATTCACTGGATTTCCATTTACGCGAATATAGCAAATCTAATTGCATTGCTCTGCGATGCCGACTGATTCCAATCTCTCTGGAGGGAAAACTATTCGCTCCCGGAATGAATGAAACGAAAAAAGCATTACGGGGAACAATGCTCTTAATTACGCAAATACGCTGCACCTTTATGTTTACTTTAACTTGTTTATTGTTCATTGCAATCCATTATTGCATGATTTGAACGAAAGCCAGTTTACAATTGCTGTAAAATTGAATATTGTTTAGCAGATATTCACATGCACATGCACAATTCAAAACTTGAAAATCCTACATCTGACCCGCAAGCTCAACGCATTGGAAGCGATTTATATTAGACGTGCAATAAACGAAAATCAGACGCGGTCCTTAACGACAAACTAGACCTACTTCGATCTTCACTCCTCACCCGCAATACTGTACCTACCTAAGGAAAAAATTTCTGTACAAATAAGCGTCTGAAGTTTGTAACAGGCTAGTACCTGACGATGCATCGCGGCGAAATGCACCTTCTACCAAATAAACCAAAATTGTAAAACTTTGATAAAGTGTTTATCTCCAGTGTTAAGTTCAAGTTCTGTTTACACATTGATGTATGCAAAATGAAATGTATCTACTATGAAGTGCTCCACGATGCTTTATTCTGTGACTATCTGTTTAAGTAAACATATTCAATACAATAAACGTTTACATTAATATTTGTAATAAGGGTATTATTAGCAAATGTGTTAGCGGAAATATCTATTTAAGCACTAAATAAACAATAATACGCTATGAATAATGTAAATTGAGTTACCTTGTCAATATTGACATTTCAGTAATTTGCAACACATGCATGACACTATGCTAAATTGAAATTAACCAATTTAAACCACGGAAACATAATGATATTTTAACGATAAGAAGTTAGCCACGAACCTTCCAGCAGTGAGACAAAATTGCCACGTAAAATAAAATTTTGACATTCCATGCAGGAATTTAAAAATCATCAAATCTTTTGATCTATTTACATTTGATAAAAAGTATTGAATCGAAAAAGCACAAAAAATGTTTGCCAATTGACAACGAAACGTTTAGAGATTCGGTTCTCTATAAAATCATATTGCGTTTGGTCTCTATCGGTAGGTAATAAAATTACTCATTCAATTTTATTAAAATTAAATTAAATAAAGTGCAAAATGATCATTGAATCACAATTAAAGAATGTGGTGAATTTTTACTGAAACAAATTGTTTTTTTTTCGGGCTGGTGACAGATTTATTACGGTGTCTCAAAAGCCTCTACCTATTCAAGCTACCTACTCAAGACCTTGAAACACCCGACAACTATTTAACGTAAACCGTTTAGTTCGATAGAATCAAAAGTTCGAGTTCTTTGATTACTTCAGCGGCGAATTAAAACAAATAGAGATTACTTGGTGCTTTATAAAATCATATTGCGTTTGGTCTCTATCGGTAGATAATAAAATTACCCATTCAATTTTATTGGAATTAACTTAAATAAGTTGCTAATTGTTGATTTAATTACTATTACAGATTGAGGAAAAATAGTTTAGTATAATAAATTACATTTGACAGATTTACGAGGGCTACTCAAGTGAAAAATACACAAAACTACCTGATACTTCGTTGAAAACCTCAGGCTTACCCAGCAATCCATCAATAAGGGAAAATAAATGCATTCCAATAAATTCAATTTTACGGGTTATTTTCAATGGGACAACTTTGTTTCGCTGCTTCAAGTCTCCTGCTAAGTTTTTATCGATTGATATTTGACTTCATTTTTGCCCTCCAAATCTATGCATCATTTAAAATATATGCTTTTAATAATTTCGGTTAAGCAACTTTTATAGAATTCTGTACTTTTGTAATAAGATCACGAAGATAAGATACAAAGCCGTTTATACAGTAATTCTTCAAAATTTGCTTTCAACTATCAAACTTATGAAGGGTATATATGCGTCATGTGATTGTCTTCGCGATCGCAATATACACTTAATAAAAACAAGCGAACATAAATTTAAAATCCTCACTAATTAAAAGATTAATTACCAAAGTTAGAGCTTTTAACCTCTTAATCATATAACTTACGTTATAAGCTCAAATAAGGGCCCAAATTTAACCACACATGCGAATACGCGTGCCATGTTGGTTTATCCATGGTGGCAGCGATGCGTCGGAGCGCAATGTGGAAAATTAATAATAAGTAAAGTATGCGCCTAATTATATTGCGCAAGTTGGGAATAGTTGGCTCGTGTACGAGGGCTACCTCCGTGAAATTACATCTTCGAGGACGTCCCTCTCGCGTCCCCGTACGTGCAAAGCCAGAGCTCAGCGAACTTTTCCCGAAAAACGAGTTGGAAAATTCCACCGTGGAGGCTTTGACAACGCATACGCTTATAATAACAATAACGAAATTTAATTAACCGGCGTTCGCGGTCGTGTGACTTTACCTCGCGAATTCATTAGTGTATCACACAGCGCGAGAGCCTTGGAAAGTCGTAAAGAAAAATTAATTATCTATAAAAATTCTAATTTCAGCGGCAAAGGCGGCGGCGAGAGAGTACGCAGCGTAAGGAGCAAAAGCAAACGCGTTGAGCATCAAACAGCAAACCTCAAACAGTCCATTAACAGCGCTGAAAGCGCAAAGACGGACTTGTATCATTTCGGCAAATTAAATTTGCGCGAGAGAAACAAATAATGGACGTATACCACGAACAGGAAGGCATTACAAAAAGCTTCGCCACATTCCATGGAATTCCCAGGAGTGGCGATGGCATAATTTATGGCTTATCTTATTGCTCATACTTTGTTATCTTTTTATTAAGTTGATTTTTTCTTTGGATTTTTTCGCATTTTTCTTATTTGATTAATGTATTGTATCCCATAGGTTTTTTTTTGTTATTTGTTAGTGGCTCTTTGAGCACTAACAATTACTAGACAATTTTAAAAGGAAATATGATGGGAAGCTTCAAGTCACACGCAGGAAAACCAGATCAGAGGGGGAAAGAACTAACATGTTAGGATGCAGACCAAGGGAGCTTAAGAAATTGGGGCGAGGCAATAAACTCTCAATACAGTGGGTGTCTGCGAACCGAGGCATTTTAGGCAACACTAAGGCGGATAGGCTAGCCAAGAAAGCAGCCTTCCATGGTCCTGAATCAATCTATGAATTATAAGAAATAGTAACGTGTTAGACACGAGGCCGTCTATTGGTGCGAAGAGGGTCCAAGGCAGGCCAAGAGGCTGCTCGATGTATCATACAAGATAGCCCAAGAAATTATAAAGCTGAAAAAGAGCGATTTAAGGTTACTTGTTAGCCTTTTCACAGGTCATGCCGAGGTCTTGTAACACTTAGCCAATATTGGCGAAGGCGACCTCACAAGTTGCAGATTATGTAAATCGGAGGTAGAGTTTTTACTAGGAGGTAGAGGGTTTTACTGAATTCAAAGGGAAATTGGTCAAGGAGATTCTAGGCTTTTCAAAGGTTATCTACGTTATTGACCCATAGTATTAGTCCATGCCCAATAGACCAATAGTTGGACGCAGTGCTAGTGGCGGATAAGCAACAAAAGGAAAATCTGATGGTGAGGGCCAAGGTTTGCAAGAATAGGAAAATGTTTCGTAAGCTATGCCACACTCCATGTAATTCCCTTCGTTATGCTAAAAGTGATGGTTTTTATAATTGGATCCCTTCCTTGGGTATACCCCTTTACCTCTTCTTTGTAGAGGTAAAAGTGGGCATAGGGCATGGAAGGGGGCCCAATATTGCAAGAAGGTTGGCTGGTTTATCATATGGCTTTTCTTTGATTTTCTACTTATTTTAATTAGTAGGAATATTATTATTGAATAGATTATCATACTTATGCGTTCCTTGGTTAGTTAATGTTGCTTTGAGTATCTTTTAACACAATTACACATTGAAAAAGAATATGTTATAGGTATTATTCCTTTTAAATTAAGTTATGTGTTTAATTTATTCTGATTTTTAAAAATAATTCATATATTAGATTAATCATTTTTATATTATATTCCCAATATACTTCGAGATTGTCCTTTCTAGTCCCTTTATCTCTTGAGCTTCGTACAACTAGGCTTCTACTTCATACATTATCGCTGGCAGAACCCACACGTCTCTCATACATGGCACCTGTCTGCGCGTAGATGCAGCAAACAATATATGCAGCTGAGCTCACATGTACGTCATTTTCCAGACTTAAGCGCCAGCGCGCCGAGGAACCACTTAAACGAACGCCGAGAGCGTCTTGTGTCTCTGGGATATCTTTATTAACCACTTGACTACTCAGGGCTTACAAAAACGTAAAACATATGTGGTGCAGATTACACAAGTCTAAATTCTTTCACACCATACTAAATATTGATGATGTGGCGAAATGTATAAAAATGACTCTAACTTGCCTCGCTGTTCTCAACACTGTGACCTCGCGTACTGACCAGACTTTCTCGGACAAAGCACATCAATAGTAAATGCAAGAAAATATCTTCAATGAATACAACACGAACACAATAATATAGCTCTACAATATAAGAGTAAGACCTGCAGTGACCTACAGTTTTAAAGCTAGGGATGCTCCCCTCTACCAACCCACTCTATCAACCAACAGGGAAATCATGATAAAATGCATATGGACTAGCGAAAAACGCCTCACATACACGTTTACCTTCATTCTGTCTAACACTGTGAGTATGAGGTAGGAAATCTGCGAGAGATTCGAAGATGTGTCGAGCAAAATGAAAGAAAAGTACAACAAACAGATAGAAGAAAAGAACTGAAATTTGATAGAGGAAATTACAGTGAGGGGCCAGCCTTCGTAACAGACTGTTGAAATAGCTCTGAACAAAAAGTTCTACACCTGACTACTATTACCTTATAAGTTTTCCGCCTTCCAAAAAATACAACATATCACAACGTCGAAGAGGGCTGCCATCTTTCTATCGATCTCTAACATAGGTGACAAGTGCAAATATTATTTTAGTTCTTGACAGATATTACTGTTGTATCTTGTAGTGTATAGGAGTTCGGATGCCATATATGAATTGAAGTACAAGCGCATTTTCCAAAACTTGCAGTTTTCTGATTTTTTTTTTTGCAAAGTCGAGAGCCATAAAAAACCTTTTGACTTTCTCTAACGTTACAATAAGAACCAAAACCTTAACTTGAACATGAAACAGAAAACGACAACTTTTCTTTGGGGTATTTAAAGAGATAACATTCGCACAGGTCACAATATTTTAGATTCAAAACCCACGAAATACCAAAAAAAAACTAATGGGCACACAAAATTACTATATATTTAACGGTAGCTGAGACTAAATGTGATTAGTATCAAATCAAAGTAATAAAGGTCATTGGCCCACCTGGGCAGCACAGTCGGTAGAGTTTGGGCCTACCACGCGGTCGGACGAGTTCGAGTCCTCGGAGTGGCCACCCATTATTCACAATTATAACTCTCAAAAATTCACATTAATCCACACCTATACAAAACCACACAATAAAAAGCCACTCTCCAAATCAACAATCGCAAATATGCGCAACCCACAACTTTCAACACGCAAGAAAAAGGATAAAGACCGCTGACAAATCAACTAAACACTCTCACACAACAAGAATCCATATATAAACAATTCCACACAAGGATCAGCAACAACAACACCACATGACAATCACAATAATAAACATGTATTATAAAAACACGTACAATAACAATAAATCAAGGATGAAGGACGAGTATGGTCGATGGCCAGGTCTCTGGACCAAATACAATATTATTATTTTTAAAGGTCATTGCTGAAGTATTAGTTTATATTGTTAACTGAAATGTTAACCTACTATAACTTACATTATAATTTTTTAAATACTATGTTTACCATAATAAATTTGCCGTTTTCCTAGATGCGCTTTGAAAGGAATAAATAATTATAATAAATATCAAATCAAAGTGAAAATATGTTGACTACAAATAAATTTTAATAAATAAAAAAAAAACGCTAGAATATAATCGTAATGTTTACTATATGATTACCTATCTACCGAGGAAAAATTAATGCAATGTGCATGAACGTGGATGTTACTATTGGTGTGAGTTATCGATTCATAAAATAAATAAAAAGTGAAGTATGGAATCGGTGTACACTTTGAAATTACTCAAAGAGAGGAAAGTTTGTTCGGAATATTCAGTCGTTGGCTGAATTATTGATATTTTCTATTTTTTCTCATGTAACCGGAAGGTAATATTCAATATGTGCCACATGAAAATGCCAAGCATATTAAAAAAAACGTTTGTGAAAATCAATGTTATACGAAGTATTTCTCCCTATAATGCATTAAAAAATAAAATAAAAATTATCGATACATTGTTGTAAAATAGAATATGTGCTTCCATCTAGCGTTGGATTAAAGATGCGCAGGCGTCGATTTATTGGCTGCGAATTCGAACGCGCAAACGCGCGCGCTCTTCATCCGCTCGCTGTTCAACCCTTCTCTCGCTCATTTTGGCGGAACGAAACTCATATGGCGTTTAATTATAGTTTAAGCGCTCTCACCGACTCGTTAACCCTCGCCGGCGTGCGTAACGAGTCCGACTGTCGTTTTTCACTCGTGCGCCACTGCCGCCTCCGACGGCGACGCGGCGCGCGGCGGCGGTGCGAGACGCGCAAGTTTTCAATTAATTGATTAACAAGTTGAAAGTTTTCGCGGCGGGCGAACGCTTTCGCGCGCAGGTTGCAACTTGCAGAGGCTCGAAATTACAAGTTGAAAGTTTCGCCTCTTCGCGCACCACCCGACAATTACAATTAGCACCAACTCGTTTGTTATTTACGAGATAATTTACGGAGACACGACGCCGACGTGCTAAACACGTCGCGCGTGTGAGCATATAAGTTCGACGGAAAGTATTTGGAAATGTTCGTAGATTATTCAAATTTCGTCTGTCTCCCATTTTTTGTCTTTTTTACGATTACCTACTTTTTTGCCTGTTTTTATTCAACAGATTATTCTATTACCATGTTAATATTAATTCATGAAGAACTCAACTGTTGCTATGAAAGCGCATTATGTTGGTTTTGTTTGATTTCAAACATTTCTTCCAAGTTTAAAAATGCATACAACTCCTCTGAAGCCTGAAATCATTTTAATAACTTTCATGCATTTATTTATTTAAGTTGAATTTACTAACACTTGTACAAAGTGAAAGTTTGTCTTGACCTTTGAGCCATTTAGGATTAAAATTTAATATAAATGCTATGGCTATTGGACAAATTGTCTTGGGATTTGATAATCTGGTGTGATAAGAATAATACTTCAGTAAAATTTCGTCTCTTTCTAAATTATTCAGTAGTATGCGGTATAAGTTAAAATATAAAAATGAATCTTACAAGAAGAGTACCTCAATTGTCCTTCACAGAATTGAATGAAAATTTTTGTACGTGTAGTACATGTATAGAAATAATTTGAGTTCACGGGTTACGCCATTTTGAGTCGTTTGCCCAAAGAAAATTTCAAAGTTTGGTCAAAATTAAGCATGGTATATATTGCTTTAACAGCTTTGGCGTGTCAGTTTCGTAGTGCAGTCGTTAGCATCTTTGCCTGTGGGTCGCTATTCAGATTTTGCTTGTGGCGAACTTTTATGTAAAAAATTTATATTTAACAAATAATTATATAACAATAAATAACACAAAATAATATAAATCGGTTTTGAGAAAGACTACATTTTCAGTATTTTTGAGGCAAATGATTTTTGACGCTTACCAACATGGTAAGCGTTGGTAAGCGTTGGTCGTTCTTTTTAGACACTCTGAAAACAGCCAGTCAACGTACTTTATTAAACAGTTTTTAAATCTTCTCAAAAAATCAATCAAATATTAAATCATCTCATTTTACCTGGATTGTCCAGATGATCGTCGTGATCATAGTCCAATGATAGTAATTTCCTTAGTCAAAACCAAATGAAAACTTCTGAATCAAATATTTTTAACACTTAGAGTTTACATTGTCGTAGATCAAATTAAAAGGCGAATTAATGTTATGAAATGAAAGCTATATCGTGAATAATACATGTTTCTAAAAATTCAAGCATTCCCATAAGAAATGCGTCGTTCCGATTGAAAATTTCCAACTTTTTAGCCTTTACATCGGGATACGGTAAGTGCAAGAAATAGTACTAAATCCGTTCCTCAACATGAGACATATCTATATCAAGAAACATCAGAAGAATATTTCGATAATATTCTTAATATTTGGATTGGGAAGGTTTAGTATTCGTTTAAAGTTTACCTGAGCATTGTTCATTTGTGATGGAAAATACCAATCGATTCCTGTAGTGTACCTTCTTCACTGATTCTGATAAGATGTATCTTGGATTGGACTTTGCTGTAAATTTTTTCCAGCAAATTAACGGGTCCGGAATGTTGAATATTGCAGGCAGAATTCACCTATATCTGTAGACAATTGACGGCAACGCTGAGAAATCTTGATTTGAATAGTGCTGTAAGCAAACGTCGGTTAGAACAGATGACCACTGGAAATATCCGTTACTGAGGGTGACGATTGGGACGTACGAACGGCAGTTTCTACAGACGTCGACTCTGATATGCGATGGGCCCCTCTGGCAAGGAGAAGGCGCAATAAAGAGTATTGTATTCAAGACTGGTTATCACAGTTTCCTTTGTACCTGTAATACTCATGCCAGACGATGGGCAATCGTCGGCCAGTAGTCTGTCAGAAATATTCTGCCATATCCGTCTAACCAGGTGAGTGTTTCAATTGTCTAACACGGATTAGAATGAGCTTTTTTTGCACGTCTAGTACATATATAGAAATAAATTGTGTTAATGGGATTTTACGCCGTTTTGGCTAAACAAAAGTTTCTACCCTCAGGACAGGGTAGGACATGGGAGATTTGTGGAATAGAGAATTGCGTTCAAAGCTGCCGTGAGTGAAGTTTAACTTTGCACCATTCATATTCAAGTCAGTCGAAGGGTAATCGGCCAACAATCTGGCAGAAAATCTGTCTGATTGTCTGTGGGTTCGTCGAAGTATTTTTAGGTTTACGAAAATTAAAAATCGGCCAGCTGATATTGATGAGATTATCCAAAATTTGAAATATATTGTTACAGGAGGAATAATATAATCAATCTTACTTTTATATATATTTATTTTTCACATTCATACTCGTACGTTTTGAATGTGATGTCATTGGCTTTATCATAAAAATACAGCAGTAGTATAAAAAATGTTCGTCAGTGTTGAAGAACTATGTTACGATTTTTTTTCACATGTTTGCTTGTTGCCTATCATTTAAGAGATATTTGTAGGAATGTTTAACATACTCATATATTCATATGTATAGCAAGATATTCTGACCTTTTTTCATTTTCCATTTGTTCTAGAATATACAAAAATAAAGTCTGTAGACGTGACATCGACACTGACAAGCTACGTTGTACAGCAAATAGCAAATATCGGGCTAATTAGAGGCAAGGAAAATTCACATTAAAACACATTGAAGGAACACAAAACTAAAATAATATCACAAAAGTTCGTAAATGACTGTAGAATAACGCAGTGAAGGTGGGCGCGGGCGTCGCTTCGGCGTCGTTCAGTTTAGCAAACTGCCCCGCTATTGTTTCAACCCGTTTCGCGCTCGCGTTTCCGCTTTGTTTGCACGTTCCGAACGCAGAGTACGTGGCAGCAACTCTATTGGAAGGACGAAATTAGGAAGTATGTAGTTAATTATTCATAGGAAACTATTGAATGTGCGCTCGCGCGGTTTGCGAATGGCTGCTGCGCGACTGTACGAAGGAGAATGCGACCGTAAACGGGGAGTTTTGCTGGTGATGGTAGTAGTGAATTCGATTTCGTGCGGTTTCGGTGACTATCCTTAATGAGGGTCTATGTGAGTGTAGAAAATTGATGCGATATTGGACCACACTATTGGTTGGCGTAGTTGCGCAGCCATTTGTAGATCTCCGCCTGGTTCTGTGTCACCCAGTTGATGTTCAGCTTGATCGTCTCAAGGCTCTGGTCCAGCGCCCGGGATGCTGATCCCACGTGCATTCCTTTGAAATATGTTGATACCTGGACATCAAAAAGAAAATTTTTTAAACAGATGCATTTCTCGGTATTAAGTTATTTGAGGAATTACGCTTTTTAATTTGTTATACAGTTTGTTTATAATTACTCCGTAGACGTATACTTTGTGAGTTTCTCATGGTTTCTCGGTCATATGAGTTTCTCGGTTGGAAATTCGAGGTTTAAACTGACAACGAGTGTGGAATAAATTGGTGACACAATGTGGCTCAAACTATGTTTGACTTATTAATAATCATAATATTATTCAAAATGAGTTTGGTGCCCGTCAGAATCTAAAATGCTAATAAACATATTGCTTAATATTTTATTAACTTCAAGCTAAATATAAAATATCGGTCTACACACTCTCCTCAGTTGTAAATAAGGGGAATTGGATGAAGGGCTTGCAACTGATATGTAAAAAAGATGTAGTTATGAGTCCCACGGAGTCCCGTAAGGCTCAGTTTTTGGCTACTATACGTCCGTCCATGATGCGGACATCACTGCCCACGATTGTCTATGCGTATGAGATATCAATTACAGTTACATGCCTAGACATACAGAATATAAACGGCCCCTGCAGAGGGCCTTCAATAGGGTCAACAAGAGCTAGGCAGAACAGGCCTACTGATCGCCCCGGAAAAGATTGAATTACTGTAACTACTGACATTGTGCCACCTAAAAGCCTTAAATTTTTAGGCGTTGCATTAGATAGCAAAAGCATATGTTGAGCACATTGATCGTCGCGCAAATCATACAGAGAGCTAAATCGCTTTTTCAGACCTAGAGATGATCCGCGTTCCAGTAGGAGACGCCTTATCGCCGACGATGAAATCACGCAAAACAATAAGAGTAACTGCAGAGAATAGGACTGTATCAACTGACGCTATCCAGGTCTGTATATGCAATACTGATGCGGCAAAGAGATGGAAAAGAAAGGAGCATGTCACAAATCGGCATAAATGGGAAAAAGTATGGCAAGAACACTGGACACGCTCTCCAAATAGTAAATGGACAAGGCGCCTAATCCCCATTTCTGACAAGCCACGGAAGCTTCGGAGATTACCTCTACATAATAGGCAACCACTGAGTAC
Source organism: Mimaenictus wilsoni (assembly GCA_027575185.1). Lineage (NCBI taxonomy): Eukaryota > Metazoa > Arthropoda > Insecta > Coleoptera > Staphylinidae > Mimaenictus > Mimaenictus wilsoni. The sequence continues at coordinate 3,348,018 of JAODAC010000004.1, read as the reverse complement.
GCATATGGCGGGAAGATAGTCACAGGTGTGGTCTCCTTCTTCTGATGGAAAGCCGAATGGCTACTGATGCAATAATTGAATAACACCTTAGGACAAGTATCATAATAACAAAAATCTGTGAGCATGATTTGCATCGAAGCTTGCTCGAAGGGCCACTTGTGGTCAGTGATGCTGCAGGCAACGTCCAAAAATAAATGCAGTTAAACCGCTGCGCTGGTTTAAAACTACGACAACGGGACTAAGGTCCATACATGGGCTCTATTGCTACATATTATTATTATAACCATGAAGGAGAATTTATATTGATTGACATTATATTGATTAGATATTGTTGGCTTAAATTATTAATGAATTTATGAATAAACGTCCAGTCAAGTGGCGCAGGGGTATGGTCGAGGTCTCGTGTTCGATTCTCGGTGGGGATGCATAGTAAAGTGTATTCTTCTTTTTTAACAATAGTATTAGCCTTTAATATGATTAATTGCATTGAAAAAGTATTTGATGGAGTTGAATGAACGTAGCAGTCGATGCTCGGTTAAGAAAAATAAATAAAATTGATTTGAAAATTACAGATTAAATTCCTTTGTTTAAAATAGTTTTTAAATAATTCATTCTTTTAAAAAACATAATTTGGACTTGATTTTTTGGAATTGTATCAGTTTGTAAAACAAAATTTAAAATCAGAGTGAAAAATCTTAATTAAATCGGTTTCGTTATATTAAGTTTGATTTAACCTAATTACCTCATTTATTAGCCCTTACAAATTAGCAGGTTTCTCGGCGAAGTAGGGCGACTTTGAAAGAAGACTACACCGAAAATGAATTATACGGTTTGGGCTCAACAAATTTGCAATTTTTTGGAATATTGAGTTGTTGTAAAACTAACAAGGCATATAGAACGCAGATATGAGGAGAAAATTTACTAAAGGTTAGGTTAGGTTAGGTTAGGTTTCCAAACTGGGAGACGCACTTACGGAGGCCGCAGGAGTCTCAGGGGAGCCGCGAAAAATAACAATAATAGACTAGACCAAGATGTTGAAGGGTAATTCAGAGGAGTCAGAACCACAAGTGCTCGATTTGGGGTATTTTATGCCTAAAACAGTGAAATATGTCTCTCAATAACCGAGAAAAGTAATGGAACGACAACACTTCGGAAGAATCAGAACCACCAAACGACGCTAGAACTAAATGCTTTTTATACCTAAGAAAGTGTGGCAAGCCTCGAAATACCTCAAACTATTGCTATTTTGAATGAATGCCGTGTGGCTATCAGTGACATAAAAGAACAAATAATCATTGGTACGAATTTAAAGATATTAGTTACGAATTGAGTTAATTAAACGATAAAACAATCTATATGACCGAAGTAGCGTTTTCGTGTTACAGGTAATGCCTCCTAATAGTATTCAAAGTCCAATTCTATGCTTGCAGCATTTAGTAGGTGATTCCAGTCCAGCCGAAGGTAATTCTATTTTCTCTTTCAATTAATGCAATTAATGAATAATATCTTTAATTGCTGACCAATAATTTCTGCGACTATTGAATATATTTTCTGAGTATATATGAGAAGTATGTAAAAATGATTTATGTTGGCTCCATAATGACAAGTTTATGTATTATATTTGACTACATAAATGATAATATAGGAAAAATAAATAAGAACTAGAATCGATAAAATTTAATGGCTAATTAAAAATATCTCCCTATTTCATATGTTCTTGATCCAGTGAGATAAAGGCTATTCTGCGACCCAAATCGATTTAACCGCCCTGAAGTTAAGTTTTAGAGTTAGGACCTGTGATTTACTCAGATTAGTTACTCAGATCTTTCTGGTCAGTGCCGTATTATTTTACCTGTTCATATTATCATATAATCGCGGATCTTTGATCCACTCTAGAGGCCACGAAGAAAATCGCAAAGATCGCAAACACATTTGTATTTGTTACGCGGTAGTCGCGTTTTTTTAAATATTAATTTATTTCCCGTTGATTGCACAGCACCAGACTTAACTGGATCTTGTTAAGCTAAGTTCCTTGAATTAGCCGATGTGTTAAGTGTCACCACTACGTCTCTGTTCCCAAAGTAGACGAATTTGAACACCACAACGTCTATATTAAAACTAAATGAACAAACTAACTTATCAACCACTTGCCAAGCTCACCAGATGAAAATAGGCAGAATCCGGCGAGTTCCACGCTTTTATGGTGGCGCAGCGCCCCCTCCCATGTTACTTAAGGCACCCCCATCGTTATCGCGCAACAGTGCAAACAAACTTAAGTTACCGGGCGTTGCAAGCGCCGTACATCCGAGGCAACCAACTTAACAGTATTTTTTTGATATGACTTACAGGTGCTACACTCTTCAAGTTCAAGTTCAAGAAAGCGGACATTTATGTCTCCTTATGGACACTCCAATGCCCCGAAGAAAATCTCTGACCTGAGCGATCGAACAGTATGTTATTTATCAGAATAACATGTGCTACACTAGAAAACTCACCTCCCATAAGAAACGCTAATACAGTTTTGGAGCTAGGTCTTGTATTTTTCATGAGAGCGGTTTCGATTTATTTATGCGTGGATCCTTATTATTTTGAATTTTAATAAATAATTAGAGAAGTAAATTTAGTGGGTTAGTCTGATGATTTACAAATTATATATTATAAAATTTACTTTCATCACAGAATATTAAGTTACAGCCAAGCACGAAAAACCACAATTTACGAATTAAAAAATAACTGTAAAGACTCTAAAGAAAATGTGCATATTTATAAAACATTTATCCAAATATTTCTTTAATAAATAAAGAACTCGGTGACTTTTTTTTGCCAAGTATATTCATCGGATATTTTTGTAAATGTTTGCAAATGAAATAAAAAAAATCCCCGAATAAATGAATAAATTTCCAATTCCTTTGAGAACGTAAATTCACTTATGCAGAATTTCGGGTAAATAAAAGTCTCCAGTGCTTTGACATTCTACCCTTAGTGCAAAAAAGGGGAGCGTGGATAAATTCTAAATCTCCCTCCGGTGAAAAGTGGCTGGTAAAATGGTGGCGCGGACAACGTGCGCGGTATTTACGGGCAATAGCGCGGCGGAAAACCATCCTCTTAATACCACATGAAAAATTAAACAATGTAAGCTTTACGCACAAAAGCGAGTGCATTTTGAACTTACGCGTCGCGTCGTGCTGGGAGGTTAAAAACGGCTCACCGAATTTACGAGATTAAAATACGGCGGCAATCTGAATAGGGCAATAGCCGTGCGATACACCGAGTTAGAGGACTATTTTTGGCGTTGATGTCTCGTAAAAGTGCGTTAAAATAACGATAAAATTTTATCATACCAGCTCAAGCCGAACAATAACAGATACTTGAATGTTTGTTGTGGACGTAAAATGAGATAAGTCCGACGTAAAAACCCCGGATAGGATGGGTTAAATTACGTCTAATATGCCAAGGATTGAATTAAAACAGTGTCTCCCAAAGTTTGACGCTTCTAGAGTTATTTATATCTCATCCACGGTATTGAATAATTCATAGATAAGTCGGTTATGTTTTATCAAAGTTAACGTGTTCAATCAAATCATGTTGTAAAGAACATTGTTTCATGTATGAAGAATCGTCGTTGATTTATAGATAAGTTACCATAGGTTACTTTTTACCATGGTTTCTAAAATTTGAGGTTTTTTCGTGTAAAAATATCAATCGGCAATATTTGTTAGAATTCACCCTGTAGGAGAGAAAATTTTGTTTAGATATGCACATTTTCGCAAATAAGTGCGTTTTAACACAACGGGACATCGGTTGCTTTAGTGTTTGTTCCTGGGAATGATAAGAGAGTTTTAGAAATTTGGGCGGTTCGGAGAAGGAGGGCATACGAAGCGAGGGCTTTCCGATGTGGCGATCCGGGTTATATGGACGGAGAGGGGCTCTGTGGAAGAATTCGTGCGGAGAATAGGAAGGGAAGTGGAAGAACAGGAGAGGCAAAGTAGAATTAGCAGCAGCACTTATAACCCGGCATTTCAGAAGGTCCAGGTGATCGGGCGAAGACCATGGTACTTCGGGAAGAAGAACATGTCCCGGATGGAGAGAGTGATTCTGGCAAGGGCGAGATGTGGGTCCGTGGAGAGAGGGCGTAAGGGATGAATGGGGTACACCCGGTGTGTGTTATGTGGGAAGGGCTTGGATACCTAAGAACACCTGGCAGGGGAATGCGTTGAGGTGCAGGTGGAGTGAGCCTTGAAATAGGGCAGGGGAGGAAAACGAGTAGAGGTGTGGTTGGAAGAGACAGGGAAGGGTTTGGCGTCAATCACCACGTTAGTAAATGTAAGAAGGAGAAGGAGAGCGGTGTGAGAAGTGACTCGTGGATATTGTTGTATGTACATACGGTAGTTATTCTGTTGTTCAAATTGTGTTATTGTTATTATTTGAATGTGTATTTATTTATTTATTTGTTATTATTTTTCTTATTGTAATTTCTTGTTGTGGGATTGTAGGGGCACGAGTAGGCCAATAAAGGTTATATACTACTACTAGAAATTTGGGAAATATTCGTTAAAATATACGAAAAAAACGTATGTGGGGGTGCTCAAATGACGTACTTTCAAATTTGGGTTTAAACACATCGGAAGACTAGTAGCTTTATCATTTCGAGAGTTTAAATACGATTTTTGACATTTTTGAAATATTCTCTAAAATATAAAATAAAAACAATAATTCGCAAAAAGTTTAAAGAGGGTACACCTACTGGGAGATCAGTAGCTTTAATATTTCGAGAGTGGAAATCACTCACGAAATATTATTTATTTTTTTTTAAATTTTGGAAGATATTCGCTAAAATGTAAGAGAAAAAGTGTTTAGTTTTGCATAAATGACTCATTGTTTTAAAAAACATGCAATTTCTGACAATTCTTTCAATAGCTTTAATGTTTCGATAGTTAACAAGTTATTTTTTGAATATTCATTATCATTCATATTCATTAAAATATAAGAAAAAAACATGTTCAGATGTGCTCACTCGACGTATTATCACCAAAAATATAATTTAAACGCGTCGGGAGATCGATAGTTTTAATGTTTCGTGAGTTAACTACTAATTTCTGAACGTTTGGGAAATATTCGGTGAAATATTAGAGAAAACTACGTTAACATGGCCTCAAATAACTTATTTGTTGTAAAAAGTGTCTTTAAACACATAGAGAGATCGAGAGAGAGAGAGAGCTTTAACGGTTCGGAAGATAAGATGCAATTTCCGATATTTTGGTAAATATTCGCAAAGAAAAAAGCGTATTTAGTTGAACTCAAGCAACATATTTTCACAAGAAGTGGGTTTAAACTCATCGGGAGATCAGTAGCTTTAATGTTTTAATAGTTAACAAGTCATTTCTGAAATTTTGGGATATATTCGCCAAAATATAAGAAAAAACGTGTTCAGATGTTCACAAACGACAAATTTTCAAAAAGAAAAGTCCTTTTACACATGTCGGGAGATCGTTAGCTTTTACGTTTCAAGAGATGACAACAGATTTTTGGAAGATTGGTAAATTTTCGAAAGAATTTAAGAGAAAAACGCGTTCAGATGTGTCCAAACGACGCAATTTCACAAAAAATACATTTAAACACATCGGAAGGTCGCTTTAACCGTGCGGGAGTTAACATGCGATTTCTGACATTTTGGGAAATATTCGCTAAAATATAAGAAAAAAACATATTTAGGTAAAAGATTCAAACACATCAGGACATAAAAAGCTGGAATGTTTCAAGAGTTAACAAGGGATTTGTGTAATTTTGGGAAATATTCGCTAAAATATAAGAAAAAACGTGTTCAGATGTTCACAAACGACGAATTTTTGAAAAATGTGCATTCACACATGTCGGAAGACGTTAGCATTCACGTTTCAAGAGATAACAATAGATTCTTGGCATATTGGTAAATATTCGAAAGAATTTAAGAGAAAAACGCGTTCAGATGTGTCCAAACGACGTAATATCACAAAAAATACATTTAAACACATCGGAAGATCGATAGCTTTAACCGTGCGGGAATTAACATGCGAATTCTGACATTTTGGTAAATATTCGCTAAAATATGAGAGAAAAACGTATTTAGGTAAACGAGTTCAAACACATCAGGACATCAAAAGTTTGAATGTTTCAAGTGTAAACAAGTGTAACAATTGTGGGAGATATTTGCTAAAATATAAGAAAAAACGTATTCGGTTGTTCACAAACGACGAATTTTCGAAAAAAAAGTGCATATACACATATCGGGAGTTTCTTAGCTTCATCGGCGTCAAAGTTAACAAGTATTTCTGATATTTCGGGAAATATTCGCTAAAATATAAGAGAAAACAGTATATTGTTACACTCAAATGACGCACTTTTAAGTGTGTTTAAACACATCCTTAGTAAATTTGATTCTTCTTAGATGAATTATCAAAGCATTACGTTCATATCTCAAAAATTGAACCGGAAACCGCGGTTTTTAGTTTCCAAAAACCGAAATAGCGTTTTATAATAAACAGGTTTTCAGAAACCCAAACCGATATATTTTGTTTAGAAATAGTCATAAGTTATGATTTTAACACAAAACCGTGATGTTTTTCAAGATGACTCCAGAAATTAACTTTCAGTTACGTTTATAGGATAAGCAAATTTCGAAAGTTTGGGACACACTCAATTAGAGAATTAGAGCGTGGAATTAGAATTAAATGCAAAAGGTAGCATTTTCCTCGCACTTGGCTTCGCTCTACTCGTGTTCTAATTAAGCATGGCGTGTCTTAGTGGTTTCGAGCGAGCTTTGCAAGACGTATTTCATCAAGTTTGACACACGTACGACGAATGTGTGTTTGTTCCATTTGGCTGGAATGGATTGAAGGCAGCTCGCAAACTTGTACAAAGAGCAATCCATCAAACTATTACTTTACGTAATAAACGTCACGGCTAGCAAAGTTTTCGCGGAAATTCGTCGAAAACTGTCATCTTATGGGGCAATGACATGCAGTGACCTCACAATGATGCAAGGACCCGTTTGTGCAATATGCATTTTTCTGGGATCTGCGGAAATTTTTAATATAAAGATTACTTACATCATAGAAGTCGTAAGGAGTAGATAAATGTGCGGTGACTGCTGATATCAGACTTCCCATCATGAATGTAGCATTTCCGAAGAGCGACTGCATTGTGGGCCAATATGCCTTCAGATGTCTCCAGGCGTGCAGTCTTCCCTCGGGATTGGCCGAAACCACTGTTAGAACAATCTTCACATCTTGTGGTTTGACCATATCAGTCTCGAGTGTCTCTAGCAAGTACCTGTTGAAATTGGTTATGGTGTTAAAATTAATGGTTGCCATTATTATGCAACATCCAATTAATGTGAAGGAAAATATGGACTGCTAGACTATGGATATTTCAAATTTAGGTTCCGAGGGCGCTCAGGTGATTGTAATTTATATTATTATTATTATTATTATTATTACTGAAAGCTAAACAAATGTTATTTAGCAAGGATAGTTTAAAAACAGTCAACTTATATATTTTTTGAATTTATCTGTTCAATTCCTTTTCAATGTAATTAGTCATATTAGATACTATTATATAGCTGATACTATTGATAATAATAGGGGTACAAATCAACCTCAAACGCCCTCTGCTATAACCTGATCGGATGGCCCACCCTAAAAATTATACAGATGGAATCGCTTTCAAGTCAGAATTCTAGAGAAAACCAAACCAAAGAAACAGAAGCAGGGTATGCCCTATGACGGTTCACGGCTTTCACCATATTCTCTACCAAAACACCCAATTCCACCAATGGGAAACCAGCTGTGTCTATAGATATTGCAAAGAACATTGTAAAAATAGGTACCACATAACGGAATGCCCGGAATGCCATTTGACAAATTGTCCTGTGCTGTATTTGAAGGTTTTTATAGCTGACAAGTTATGTAAATAAACTATACTGTACTAATATTATTGATAAGACTTCGTCGTCAGTATGCATCGACCATACCACTGCGCCACTTGGCTGGACAATTTATAATTTCTTTTATTCTCAACTTTACCTGTAGTTTCTGTATACTCTTATAGTCTTTTGTGCAATTTTGAGTTGCGGGTTCTTTTCACATTAAACGATGAGATTTAATAGTTGTTTTCTATTTGTTCCTGTATAGCGCTATTGCATTTGCTTCTTTTCCATTTATGCCCCTTTTCAACATGTTTTCCTCTACCTCCTGGGGTCATTTCTTCTTGGGTCTTCCCTGTTTTCCCTTTCATAATCTTTTTCGCCCCCCATACCTTCTTAGCTTGCTTTTCATCATTTCTAATCCTAATTATATCGCCCCACCACCCTACATGTTTTTCCTTACTGTATATCTCAACAATTTCAGTTCCTTGCGACGCCTAAGACTTCTCAATGCTTTCATTTCAACTGCCCTGATCTTGCTTAGCTTTAGTGCTTTAATATCCATGATTCTGGGCCGTAAATGAGGATTGGACTGATTATTGCCTTAGATACTGGTATAAATTGATACCTTTCGTCACTTACTTGTTTCCCAGTTTAAGTCTACACATTGCATGATGCCGAATACAATATACAAAAGAAAAAAGTTAAAATAAAGAGTGCTTCTTAAACATTGCGTATGTTATTTATTAAATTAGTATTCATTTTCCGAGCCCCAATTTTTTGATTGGTGCAACTATGCTAAAAAGTCGAATAAAATTTCAAAATTTCAATAGCTTAGATAATAGGATATATCATATAGGATATCATAGATCATAATAGGATATCAACCTTCGATTATTTCTGAAACTAGACGACAATGCCTCAAGATGTTCAAATAAAACATGTTATAAATTCGGAGAGAAATACAAATATGTAAAAAATAATTATTAACTCTATGCTAAGAGGTTAAATAGAGAAACAATTTCTTAACGGAAGTCGTCATTTTGAACTATAGTATCCTGCAGTTATATTTATTAATGATCGTATAGAAAGCATGTTACTTTCGTGCAATATTTATAGATACTTTTGTAATAATAACCAATGGGTTATTTTGTAATGCAGACATTAGAATCGAACAATTCCATGGAAATAACAATTTCAAAGTAAATTATTTGTCTGTAATTATTTATTTCATTTATTCAACAACCTTTTTCTACCACATAGTGTGGTGTAAGGGAATAGTAACTTTCAGCCGGCCCCCAATCCGGTCTCGCTACTGATGGTACTTTTTTGTGCGTATGGTTTTTTTTCGGGGACCCTTGCAAGCGAATTGCCCAACCTTCATTTGCGTTTTTATCGCGAAATCAGGACTTGTTGAGTGGGGAGACCAAGTGGTCACCCACCCAACGCCTAGCTACGTCCGACGTTGCTTAACTGCAGTGATCTAACGAGTACCGAGCTCCACAACGCGGCAAACCTCCGCTGTCTGTAATTATTTTTATAAAAATAGCCATGGTTAATGTGGTTTCTATACGATTATTAGAATGTCAACATACATTACTGTATAGATATTATAATGTACTTTGCAATAATATCAATAGATGATTTTGGACAAAAAATAACCATCGGTTATTTATCACCACTGTGAGAATTGAAAAATGAGACAGTAATAATATCATTTAGCAGATAGTCCGTCTGAAAACATCGAATCTTTTTTTTTAGATAATTAAAATAAAAACTCAATAAAGTACAGGAATATGCATCCAGATATTTATGCTAACATTATTTATAAAAAATAATTATTCTCAAAGAACATGACATATTTATTCAGAACTAATTGCTATCCTTCATTCTTCATTGCTTCATTGATAACAAGTGCCCATTAATATCATTTTGAGGTAAAAATGCAACCGTTTTGAAGTTTGATCTGTAACTTTCGTGCGGCAAGCTTGTAAAACTATTTATCAAAAATTCAATTTACAAAATTTCAACGCTTTTAGAAAGTTCTTTTGTTCATATATGTAGCCCGTCTGGGTAGTCTATAGCTAGCACCTCGGCGTATTAGGTTCTTTATTATTGACACAAAAAAACATAAGCAACAATGTACAAATTCCAATCAACCACAACAAACAACATAACAAGAACAAACTATGTAAAAACACACAAAAATCATATGTAACATGTCGGTAAAACCATCATCGTTCGATAGACAATAAAATATATGTTGTAAATTGACATTTATGGCTCTTATGAATCAAAACGTTGTTGACCACTGGTTTAGATGATTGGAGCGTATTAGGTCCTTTGAAATTGACTTAGAAACACACAGCGCCAGGGACATTTATTTCATTGATGGTTCTCCTCAACTAATAAGCTTATTATAATATGCCTAAGAATGAACATCATTCTCTAAAATATTAGGGCTAAAAGCTGATTATTTTAGTTTCTCGAAACACACAAAACTTTTACTGCTTTATTTAGATGTAAAATAGTTATTTACCCCTTTGCAGTTTAAAGATATGCTGTAATAGATACTAACAGTGAAACATTAAGTCGGACTGATTATTACCTTGTTGGCAAGAATAAATTTGACTGTTATTTGCTCCTTTTGAAAATGAAAGACAAACTTTTTTCTAATTTTATCTTTACTTGAGTGATGTTAGTTTTATTTTTATCGAGCATCGACTACTGTGGCCATTAGTGGTAATTAATCATATTAGGGACTAATACTCTTGTCCAGAAGAAGAATTCATTTTGCTATACATTCGCCGGGTATTGAACCAGGAACCCTGCGGTCATTAGTCATTGAACATACCGCTGCGCCACTGGATTGGACTTGAAGGATAATTTAACTAAATAATGGAAATAGTTTTACTGAATTATATATCATTAATCGTTTAATCAATGTTCAATAGTTTGGGCTTGAAATCGAATCATAATTTGTATCCAATATGCAGTTCCGAAATCTCATGATTCATATGGGGCCATATTTGAACAAGAAATGAATGAAAATGTTATATTTCTCTGATACTCAGAACAGGACTTGCCAAATATAAGAACTCTCACTTTTGTGAGTTCTATATTAGGAGGTCGATTGGAAGGTGGTTCTCCATAAAAATTACATGCAAAAAAACGTGAAGTGACAACGGAACAGGTCGCGTAAAAGTTACTGAAAGACCTTATTTTCCTTATAGGAAAATGGAAAACAGTTATGTATACATTTCTCCCGAGGTTACTACACAGACATGTATGTAAAAATATAAAAAACGTAATTGTGCACAAACCATCAACGAAGAAAATATAACCAGATTGACCAATAACTACAAAATAGGTTGTAATTTGATAATATTAATTTTGTTATTGATATGGTAATTTGTTATTGTTTGATATTGTTAATTTGTTAAGTAAAAAGTAAAAAATTAATAATTTAATGTAACTATAAAAACTCGTATACCTTTGTAAAAGCCAAGGATCTGAAGCAGCGCCTAAAGCTTTCAACAACAACTTCCGTTCGCTGGCAACTTTTGTTGAATTATAAACATTCCAACAATGCTGCCATTCTGAAAGTCCGCCATATTTAATCCCAGCTGTGTAGACCACATCTTTTAAATCAGAGGGCACGGTTTGGTTCTTGAGCATCCAGTTTTGAAAGGTTTCCTTAGCTAGTGTAACGGTGTCATTGATTTCGCACAAGACGGCAGTGGAGAGAATTGATGATCGCATAAGTCTGTAAGGTGAGAAAGTAATATAAGAAAATAACAATATTAAAGTAATTTAAGCACTTATTATTATTTAAAACTTACTTTTTTAAGTGAGGGCCTTTGTCATTCCAGCCAACGTACTCTGTAATGGGATATATGATTTTTCGCATGTATTGTAAGAAAAGTTTATAGGATAAAGATTCAGAGAGAAGGCGACTCCATGATTGAAAGTGTTCAATGGCGGTAGCCCATGGGACATAATCACGTTCGTTTACTAAATACAGGGACATTTCAAGAGGTATCGTTGCATTCAATAATCCAGCTCTGAAACAAATTCAAAAATGGTATAATATCAACATTAGTATATTTTAAATATCTAATATTTGAATTCTAATCATAATTGAACCTATGTCATTTTTTAATTAGAAAAACCGGTAAATAAATTAACTCTATTCAAATACATTAAAAATATTTAATCATCATGGATTTTCTTACATTCAAGCGAATATTTTTATATGATTCAAGTTCCTTCTTCTAGTCTATCTCATCGATTGAATCAATAATGTCTAATAGGCTTAATGCACCCTTATTTACCGTAATTTTCTTAGACGTTATCAAATTAACAAATCGGAATAACTTGTGTCCACTTCATAGGGAATAAATATGTGGTAGTGATTGTTCTCCTTAAATTAAACTAATGTACTCCTTAAATTCATTATTGGATGCGTGTTTGAACCGCAGTTATTTTCAGGGAATTACTTTGAATGTGGAGAGATTCGGAGAATACGGTGAGGTTAATTTGAATTCAGTTTAATGGAAGGATCAGATATTTTGTGGCGATTCTGACCACACTTTGACGAGCTTTAGATTTAGCTTTTAGTTTTTTTAGTTTCCGACTAGATTTCTATAGCCCTTGTCCATCATGTGTTTCTCCAAATTTCCCACTAACCAAATGTATACTTCTAGACCTATCAATAGATAAACTTTCTCTTGGATAGATCAAGTAACCATCCATGTACCTGTTTTATAGCCTTATGCCTTGTACCCTATTTCTACCCTTATGCCATCTACCCTATTTCCACCCTAGAGAGGTTTCAAACTCTCGTCTACTAACCTCGTGATTCTTTATTGTACTTTTTTGCTTGTTGTATGTGAATATGACTATCTGTTAATAAACGTATAAATAAATACTCGGGGCGAACAAAACTTGAGAACTTCGTCGGATTCATAGTGAACGGCTGCTAACATCGGCTGTCTCCATGTTAGGAGCGGATGAACCAACGCTCTGGGACTTACAATCTCAGTTTTAACCATGGAATGGACACCTATCCATATCCCAACCCTAATTTCAAATAGCGTTTGATGAAAATTCCTTTAAACAGAACTGGAGAAAAATGGACAGAAGAAGGAAAAACAACATGGAGAAAGAATGAAGGAGAAAGAATGGAAGAGAAGAAAGAGGAGAGAAACATAATCATGGGAAACTATTTCACGTGGTCCATAGTCGGCCAAAATCGAAAAAAAAAACAACACCTCGCACCTGCCTACTCTCGGCCACAAATTAACTCCACAATCTCATAGAAATATTCTATTCCATGTTGAATGTGAGGCATTTGATTTGTTGTTAATATACCGGCGTGAACTTATAATTAGCTCAACGACACAAAAACTTTGAGTGAGCAACATTTTTGATCAGTGGACCAATAATATGTTGAATTTTTTTTGTTGGGTCGCCTATAATCAGTATTTAAGAAGCAATAGACTGGGTCCGCCTTGATTTACACCAAGGCGGACCCATTTCTATTGTTTCGTGTTAGTGAGTTTCATTTCAAAAATGAAAAGTTGGGTGGGGTTCCCGTTTGGAGCATTAGTAACCTACGGACCGTACTCCATACGACGAATGCATTGGTAACACATGAAAGTCTCTTGAAAATATTTCATTAAAATTATATTATCTCCAAATAATATTCATAGCAATGATGCAAAATGCACATAACTTCTTTAATCAGTATATTCAACATTTCTCGACAAGATGACTGCTAATTTCATAACGAATCCAAATTTGCATTATTATTCGAGCTAGCTTATGAAAAACGAATTTGCTTTAATTTTAAAAGGTTTAATTGCTATGGAAGATGGATTGACATCAGCAACCGGAGACGCTATGTACCCTCTATCTATTCTAGGCCCCTCTGATACGCCCAAATGGGCAGTACAGGAGGAGGAAGAGAATTTGCCACATGAGGACATGGGTTGAGCAAAAAAAACACCTGAGCCAGCACCCCAGCTGATTTTCTGATGGGCCACTTGTAGCGTCACGCCGGCAACGACCATAAATAATGCAATTATTGCAGTAAAACTCTACCTACGATCGCAAGGCGACTCTCACGATTTATCGACATACATCAATTTCATTTTTCTTTCTACTGTTAATTACTTATCTTGATGAATTACTTGATGGTACAACCGATAGAACCCTTTATTCTACATTTTTAAGTAAAACTTCTATACGCGTGCTTTTCTTGTAGAATAAAATGGTGAATGCGAGTCTAATTTTGGGCGGCGTATAGCTGAGGAACTGACAATCCGATTTTAATTTTTCTTTTTCTTGAATGTGTGTATTGTCCCAGAGATAACCTATTTTTTTAAAATTTAACACTCGGAGAACGTCTACCAATGCCGTAAATAATAATAGACAATAAACATAATGAGAAATATTTTCCTTTAGTATCAGTATGTGCAAGCAATAACATTTGATAAATCTCGAGGTTGAACATTCCATGAAATTGTTTATGAATATCAAAAAAATCTTTCTCTGCCAGTGTTCCCCTATGCCCCCTATGTTCCCCTATTGCTAGTTAACAGCGTTCATGAACTTTGTAATGCACGACCGAAGAAAAGTTATCAAAAATAAAATGAGATCTCACATGATCTAAACGCAATTGATTTTTCTTGATCTTTTAATAAGACTATTAACTCAAAACATGACTTATCATAAATAAATATTCACAAGTACAAATCTGGTCTCTCAGATTTCTTTAATATTTTAACCTAATATCCACGTAATCTTAAACGAAATTGCTCGAAAGATAATCTAAACATTTTAAGACAACTAATGTATTCCTACATATCTAGTATTACTAATTAACTTGATATGTCGTTCCCAAATATATTTACCTGCACAATGTAAACGCATCATCAAGGAGGCTTGCCCGATCAGCTGCATTGAAAACACTATGATTATTCTTTAAAGTCTCAATGATTTCAGCCCACAACGAATCATCATACATAACTCGATAGAAGCCAGATTGATTCACATTGACTTTGATCCACCTAATTTCCGGATCAATCTCAAATCGAACTGCAAAAGAATAAATATAAGTACCAACATTAACTAATTCTGATAAAGGATTTCTTACCATCTGTCATGTTCATCCAAACATTATTCACAGTCTCTGTATCATTATCAGTAATATATGTTAACGGTACGAACCACTTATACTCATACTTCGACTTTGGCAGCATTCTGACGGTGCTATTGACACCCTCAGTGGTTAAAAGGAATCGTTCCTGCGACGCAATAATTTCGTTTTCTTCGCGCGTAATAGTAATCAACGGGAAGCCCATCTGCTGCGTCCAGGTGTCCATTATCACTCGCACATCTAGGGACTGATTCGTATTTCTACTGAACACATTCCATAACTCTTTGGTGTCAGCGTTGCTGAATTTGTACGTGTTTAGATAGTCATTGAGGCCATTCTGAAGGGTCTCTTGTTGTAAAAACTTTCCAAGCATATGTAAAATTGCAGCGCCCTATAAAATTATCAATATTATTTTATTATTTCATCTTTGAAATTCGTCATTTTCCGAGAACTGTGAATGTTTGGTTTAGCTCAGTCCGGTTATATTTTCAAAATTCATCAGTGAAAGTTACATCTTGCCCGGGGACGAACGACACAACTCTAAATACCAGAACTTGGATTAATAAGGTTCTGACCCTAAGTAGTTACTGGGAAATGACGAATGTCACACAATTCTTTATGTTTTGATAAACGTGCCTTGCTATAAGAGATCGTATCAAAAATGGCTTCAATTTCACTGGGATCATGAACAGCCACAGAAACCGGGTGACTACTAGAAAGGGCATCTAACGCTAAAGCTGGCTGCGTCTTATCCAAGATAAACTGGTCCATCATACGCCACTCGGGAAAGAGGCTGTTCACACCGAGGTACTCCAGAAAACTGGCGAAGCCCTCATTCAACCATAGGTCATTCCACCACTTCATTGTGACGAGGTTCCCGAACCACTGCAAACGGAAATGAAACGTAACAAAGTTGGCTTCGCGTCTGGTTGTTATTGATTTCCAGTCATTTGCTTCAATTGACCCACCTGATGGGCGAGTTCGTGCGCGATGATCACTGCAATGCCTTGATGAGCCGCCGTGGAGGTTTCCACTGGATCGAAAAGTAGCGAGGACTCGCGGAATGTGATTAATCCCCAGTTTTCCATTGCTCCCGTTGCGAAATCAGGAATTATGACTAGATCTAAATGAACAAATCAGAACATTTGAAAATTTATAATTGGCCCAGATTTTAGATTTTGAGATTATCCCATGATCCGAGAAGTTAGATTACTATAGCTCAGGTTAAATCAAGAGTTGCATAAAATAAGTGTGAAAATTGGGCGATAGATGACTGAATATCAATGAATATGCGTTAAGTAATATTGAAATTATACAAACCTTGTTTAGGCAGTGGATATGGCACCATAAAGAAATCAGCAAAGAAATCCATTATGTGCGTGGTAATATTAAGTGCAAAAAACGCTTGCGATGTGAACGGGGGTGGCGTGTAGACGGAAACCGGAAAACCACGCTCAGTCTTCTTGTTGAGATGCTTATAGTCGCATATGACGAAAGCGACCAAATAGGTACTCATCTCTACCGACTCCTTGAAATCGTCACGCAGCTGGAAAATGAAAACGGAATGCAATTTTCCACCTCGTCATATGCCAATTTCCACATTCCCCTCTTCAAATTCCAATCTATCTCGGAACACCCTTCGTAATATCTATTTTTAATTAAGAGACTTACAAGGCCTGTGCCCATATAGAAGCCGACATCCTCAGTGGTCACAACCGGCATGTTGAAGAGGGCGATGTGGAATCGATCCCGGAAAATCGACATCTTAAACTTCGCCTTAAGTTGAGGCTCATCGAAGCAGGGAAATGCGGCACGTGCGTACGTTGGCTCGAAGTGCGTTGTGGCCAGGTATCTGTAGAATGCACGTGCCATTAATTATTGTTACTACTTTTCTAACTCTTTCTGCTCATGCATTATTCACTCAGATAATGGACTATATGCGTGCCAAATGTGGTATATCACAAAAGTATTTCCGTGTGTTTTTTTTTCTGTGATTTTATTGATTTCTGCGCATGTGATTAGAAAGTGTTTTTTTATAGAAAATTGTGAACAATCTCCTTTGATTTGTCAATTTAATTACTATATTTTTTTGCTTTTTGTTAATTTAAAACATTGCATTCAAAAATGGGAGCTCTTACAATTGTAAAGCAAAGAGGTTAAGTAAATAGAAGTTAGGGTTATGCTTGATTAGATTTTTATAAATTAAATATGGAAGTAAAAGTTTACCTTGTGTCGCCATTTTCATTGGTGTATGTAGACACATAAAACCCTTCATAATCCTTTCCCAATTTTGTCGTATATCGAATATTTAAAGTGTAATTGTTGCGCTTGCGAAATTTATCCTTAATCTCAATATAAATTTGTTGAGCGCCAGTATATTCCAGCATTTTGGTGATGCGCAAATTGTGCCCTTTTCGATCCTGTATCATCTGCAACGTTAAGCAAAGAAAATTGCATTTCAACCCTATCTCCCTACAACAAAAAATCATTTCCCCCATTTGCACCCTTCCCATCTGAGATTGCTTACCTTATCAGTAATAGTAAGGTTTTTACTGTGCAGAACAATAAAGTGAGTGTCTTTTTCTACGTGAAATTCTATCGAAACTTGACCTGAGGACAACAACAAGACACAGAGATACAAATGGCTGTAAACATGGTGCATGTTTTGCATCGCTATTGGCGTTACAAAGCGTTCACAATGCGGCACATTGTCGGCTTGTATGTTTATTTTTTGCGTACCTTTCACTTCATGAGTGGTGAGATTCGGGTGGATAGTAATGTTGTAGCGCGTTGGTTTCACATAGGGTGGCAGTCGAATGTTGTTCCAGGGGAATATCTGGCCGTTGGTGGCTCGAGGGACGAATACTTTCGTCACGTTCCAATCCTCGTCGACGAAATTGGGGGGTTTCTCGCCGGCGCACGTGCAATCTACAACCGGAAAATACGTTCCTAATCCATCTGCCTAAAACTCCTGGCTTAGAATGAATGACAAGCTTTTATTTTAGTCGGGGCATTATTCACTTGCGATTGTTTGACAAATTTGGTAGTTAATGTATTCTGATATATGTATTTTATTTTATATATTTTACATTTTTTGCCTTCAAGAATTATATTTTAAAATGTTGTCTAAAAAAGAAATATTGAGTTATAAAAATAAAAATATTTTATTCTTTACCATTACTTGTTAGAATTTAGATTAATTTTAGAACCGTAGTTTTATTGTTTATTTTGGGTAGGGATTGCCTGGAGACGGGTTAAGGCTGGTACTTTTTGTTGAATTTAATAAGTTGTGTTTAAAAGTATTT
>JAODAC010000004.1:3273697-3329551 GCA_027575185.1 Mimaenictus wilsoni | reverse complement strand
ATGTGTGTGTGTGTGTGTGTGTGTGTGTGTGTGTGTGTGTTAAGATTGCTTCAGACGTCAAATGTAGACAAGATTTACTCTTAAGTTAGTACAAGAAGTCTTAAGCCATATGTACAAGAAATTCAAAATATAAAATGATGAAGACATATACAAGGAGGTCAGTAAATATTTAATAAAACTGAAAATCAACAATGAATTAACAATAATATAATAGCAGGGTAATTTTATCAATGATTTCTATAAGAGGCGTACACTATACTACATATTAAAATAACAAATAAATAAATAATAATATGTAAATAACTACTAATGTCTAACCAATCCTTCTAAGACGGTTAATATTAACTAAAATAATGAATGGAATAAATGAAACGATGTAGCTGTATCTTTTTTTTGAAAATAGATGACAAGATATAAATGAGTATCGAAATTTCTAACTCAAGGAATGTTCAAAATTGGTGAGGAATGGCGATACGCTAATAAGACGCTCATACGGGTCCTTTCCGTCGCTATTCACTGCGGCATCTCGTTATATATGAAAGAGGCTTTAGGTTTGTTTAATGCTCTCCTCTCGTCGTTCAGCATTCGCTCGGTTGTCAGCCGTTGTAAGTCATTCACATCGAGTAAAGCCGTACGAACGTTGGTAGCCCTTCTATTTTTACGTTTTCTGCCTTTGACGCCGCGTAAGAAATGGAGCAAAGCGCGATACCTGCGATATTTTTACTTTCCTGTTGGTCGTTGAGCGACGTGCACTTTTTTTTTAAGTTTTCGAACTTAAATCGCTATAATTAATATCGGATACTGCATGCCGGTTGGTTGACGGGGTTTGCCTCACATTAACCGCCAGCATATTGCAATGGTATGAATATGCATGAATGGGTGAATTATTTGTAATGGTTGAACTCTGCGGATTGTAAGTGTGCTTGCGCCCGCCGAGACTTTGACAAAAGTTCAAAGTTATTGAGAAGTGCTGTGCGCCGGGCAGCGCACACGCGCGCATGCATTAATGTTGAATGAGTGTCATTACCTGACTGTTCTAGAGTCAAACCTGCGGTGAAATGCGATGAATGTGGGTTGGCAGTTGGTATTTTCTGGTCTTTTTTGCTTTTGAACTGTTTTATTACTTATATCACATTACATTATTTCACATTTGAATGAAATATACTTCAGGCACTGCGAAGATTTCGCTCTGCTCTTTGGATTTTTTTAAAACGTTTTATTCTTACTATAGTATTTTTCTATTTGAATTGATTTATATTAAACTAGCTAAGTTACATACAGAGGCGTTAAAATATATTCTGCTTGAGCTAGTTGCACTTAAGAATACGGTGGGACATTGGAAAAGAGGTGGGTAGTTGATTTTTTTTATTGATAAAGTTACACGTTTGTGCATTTATGTTCTTTTGTTTGTTTCAATTATTTATTATTAACGATTATTGAATGTTACTGTTTGGTTAATGTTCATATATGAGAATTCAGAAGTGAGTTCTAGTAATAGAGTACAGAAATTATCAAACATTAATTTCCTGTTATTTTAATGTCGAATCTGTGGTTCAGTATAGTACAGAAGTTCTCACCTTGAGGCAAAGTAGTTTCCATAGGACCGCGAAAAAGGACTGATATGGCCTATAGGGATCCCCTTCCCTATTACACATATACCTATACCATAAACACAAACAACGTGGGTCTGAGGACTATAGAAAAAGAGAACCCCACGAAGATAATTTTCAAACTATATGAGAACTCCTTTAGATTCTGAAGAAGAAAACCCTACCTATCATATAGATTTCATTAAAATACAAACATACATCATATGATTTGTACTAGGCATATTCATCAGATTCACGACCATTTAGATTCTTTCAGACATTTTTTCTGAGAAGCTATAAAAAATAGCAAACAAATAATAAATAATAAATAATAACAAATAACAAATAACAATAAGCAATAACAAATAATAAAAAAAAAGCTACAAATAATCTTATAAAGCGCTTGTTAGCCCAGGATGAAAGACATTTGTAACTACAATTTCAGATCATAATGTAATTGCCGGAGCGCGTAGTGGATATAGAGATACTATAGGGGTTTTAATACACGCCCTCTGCCCTGCAAAAAATGTCCTTTTTTTCTAATTTGGCTATTGCGATCTTAAATTTTCACGAAATGTGTTCTGCGGTTTTATCAAAGTTATTCCTGGTCCATATTTTGATATCTAAGCAATTTGATAAGTTAGACTAAATCGTGTGTAAGGGTACGAGGTTTATAATTATTTTGCAACAAATGAGGTTAGAACATTCATGGTGCGGCTCAAAGACTGAATTAAAGGTTATATAGTTGAGACGGAACATATCCCCTTATACAACGGAACAGATGGAACTAATTTACTTCCACATTATTAGTGTCGTCAATCTTTGTTATCTAAGGTAGCAAAAAATAGATAAAGTTAAGAATGTTTAGGCAAGATTAACCCATATTCAGAGCCCCGTACCATTCTAGTGGTATCAACAACAATAAATTAAAATAAATCGTTGCGGTTATTCTAGTACTGTGTAGATTTAGTAATAGATTTAGGTGATTCGAGTATTTGCTTATATTTGCAATTCGATTCAATTATTCCACCTATCTTCCTCATCTGAAATTAATTCAATTACCCCATATTTGCTTCCACGGAATAGAGCTTTTAGCATGCCTGAATATATATTATGGATAACACTTCCTAATTGTATAGTTAATAGAGTTAATAATAACATTTAATTAGTTCGGGGTAAAATTCAGTATCAACATTTCAATTATTTACGTTGCATTACTATATGACGCCTGTTATAAATGTTTGATTAATAAATTTTAAACCTGGTATTTATCACAAAGAATGACAAAAACGCATGAGCTCCACAAAACTTATATATATTTGAGTCATATTACTTCCCATCTTCTAACATATAACATGAACAAACATAGCAGGTGTGCGCGCCACCCGCGCTTTTGGGGATTTTTCTGGGCATTGATATTGGGGTTACTATTGCCGGCGCACGTTTAACTCGCGCATGCTCAGCAATCTCTACCCTATTGCCTGTCGTATTGGCGCTTCTTGCCGCTTCCTCACATTTTGTAAATAAAAGTTTTTTTTTACTCCAGCATTGCTGAGTACGGTTTAACCTCTCCTGTTGACGTGTGTCGAACCTAGTTTTGTGCTTTTCTTCGAGTTTATTCCGCTGGTGAACTCGGCAAAGCCCTTTGAATAGGACCCCGCGACGGTACACATCTCGGGGTAATAATTTAAAACAAGCCACTAACGCATATTTTCAGCAGGTATACAATTGTAAAGTTACTTTTCGATACTTTAAAATTAGCAATACTTTAAAATTTCAAGACAATCATACTTTCTATATCACATTTAATTATTTCATTCCAAACTAGCTCAGTACAAAACAAATTCGATTATTCACTTTGCATTACAATGTGACGCCTGTTATATAATAGTAAAGTTTGATTAAGTAATTTTAAAATCGGATGACTATCGCAGATCCCAATCGCGTTCTGCACACCACACTTCATTTAAATTTCCAATGGGATCGGTGGGGGCTTATTATAATTTGCAGTTTCAGCAGCCGGCGGTAGAAAACACCCGAGACTGGCGCAGAATATCGAAGGATGACATAAACACACCTTCACTCTCTTTATTCGCTTGGCGCGCACACTGGCGTGAATAATGAAGGTGCGCGTGTTCATGAACATTCTCGCTTATTGCTTATTGGAAAGCGAAGGCAGAACCGACGGGCACACCAACAACCTTATATACATAGAGAACACATACGTAGGTGGCGACATGCCTGGGATTATTGATGTTTTAGGTCATTGTACGTGGATATTCGAATGACGTGCGCGCAAGTACGCGAGCCACAAGCCAACGCATACGACGCACTCTGCACATGTGCAGAAATGCTGGCTGGCTTACGTAATGAATGTCCTTTACAAATTTGCAAAATGTATATTTGCAACTTGCTCGCGCCACACCGCAGTGGATGTGGTCGGCATGTCACATGTGGCGTTTAATTTTCTCGCGCATATTTCAAGTTTGTGACTGGCTTGACCCTCCGTCCGGTAAACTACACTTGTTGAACGCCAATTCTGCATTTATTCAATACTGTACAAAATGACTAACATTATCTCGGCTGGGAATGATTTGCTGATTTTCATTTTTCATCCTTCGCCCGAACTGACCGATAAGAAGTCAGCAGCGAGACAAAATATTATTCAGATTGATAGTACTGTGAATGGAAGTTATTGGAAACAACAAAAGGGTTAGAGATTACTGCTCCATAAAATCATATTGTGTTTGGTCTCAATCGGTAGATTATAAAATGACTCATTCAATTTTATTAAAATTTAATTAAACAAAGTGCAAATTGTTGATTTAATTACAAGAATGTGGTGAATATCTTTGCCCAAGTGAATCGCTATTTTTCTGGTTGGTGACAGATTTATTACGGTGGCTCAAGAGCCCGTAGCTACTCAAGTCCCTGAAATATCCGACAATTATTTAACGTTGATTACTCCAGCGGCAAATTAAAACTAATAGAGATTACTCGGCGCTATATAAAATCATATTGTGTTTGGCCTCTATCGGTAGATAATAAAATGACTCATTCAATGTTATTAAAATTAACTTAAATAAGTTGCAAATTGTTAATTTAATTACAGATAGAGGAAAAATAGTTTAGTATAATAAATAACGTAAAACATACATTTGCCATACTTCATTCACCAACATCTAATATCATGTTTTCATTTGAAAGGGAAAGAGGGCCACTGGATTTTAGTACCGCCGGTTCAGGTATGACGGCTTAACTATATACGATGTCAGAACTACTCTAATTTTGGCTGCATAAACAAATTACGTATTTATTGACTATTTCGGTTGGCCCATCAACCGAATCTTGCCTCGTCCGTCAGAATATGATTAATAATTTGTTGCGCCACGTTTAGTCGATGAGCGTCATTCGCCATCGCATGGTCTGTAATTTATATCAATATGATTCACCCAAAGGTGTCTGAGAAATTGATCACTGTTTATGCCGGCCGCGACTGCCTGGCACTAATCTCTCACGAGGTATTTGTTGATTGATCATTAAAGCTCTTAAGTAATTACATTCCCTTGAGGCATGAAGACGTCGGATTAAAATAAAACATGCATGTTCTAAAAGGGGGTTTGAAGACGTGAGTAATCTGTGGGTGCGATGGTAATCATAATAAAAACATGGAACGGTTTGCAATTTGCGTGAAATGATTGCTCCGGTGTTCGTATGTATATGTGGCAAGGCGTTGGCGGAACAACATTGCAAGTTGGTTGATATATACATATGTCAATATGCGTTTATCGTCACTACTATTTTTAATTTTACTGGCGTCATTATTTCGAGTGTTAGTAATCGTATCACGTGCACTACTATTAATTGGGATTACTAATTGGAATGTGCTCTTTTACGGCTTGTGGATGACTATGTATTTTATTTTAGGATATTGTACATATTTTAGGTTAATTAATGTATCGTAAACTTAACCTTACACATTTTAATGCATGTTATTGTGTTGTATCCTTTGTATTTATGGATAAGGTTTTTTTTCTTGATAATGTCCTCTCACTCTCACTCTTCATAATCACAGTTTGAGTATACAGGTAACCCTCGGTTAAGGCGGTCTTGAAAAGCACGATTTTGGTTATCGCGATCAAAAGTTTCGAGACCATTCCTCGATATACGCGACACCAGTTTTGGTTAGTGAGTTTTTTATCAATCGACAAAAGCAATCACTGTAGCGCGTTGTGCTTAACTTCTGCGTTTCGTGTTTTAATTTAATTACTATTTTTATATAAATTTCTTAATTATACAGAACTGGACTCCTACGAAGAAAAGAAGTCCGAATGTTCGACGTTATAGGTTTGATTAATGCAACTTTATTTAGCGAGGCACACCTCGGACATATATGCGCCGATAATTGTCGACAAATTATGTTTATGAACTTTTTGTAATAATCTGAACTAATCTTTCTAATCATCTGAACGTTCGAGGCTTTTCAATACTTTGAAAAGTTACTAATAAATATATGGCGCCAAACTATGTGCGAATCTTTCGATAGCAATATTGAAATTTTAAAATGTGTATAGAATCTATAGATACTTTCGATACATTTCCTTTACTACAGTCACCTCACTTAATGAAGCTTTATGAACAAAACAATTTGTAGTAATTAAAGATTCGACTAGGGAGCGTTTAAAACGTGTTTGAAATATCAAATGATCGCATGCCATACGTATTTTCGATGCCATTCAAAGATTAACACGGAAAACAGGCATATTTTCCTGAAATTATTGATATATCCTGAATGATTAATGCGTTGCCGACGAAAAGTGCATGATTAATGCCCCACTCGCAATGGCAAGCGGGAGGCACCTCCACCATTTCTAACCTCGCCGTTGAAAATTCAATCCGGCAAACAACCGAAACAAGCGACAAAAATGTGCTTTCAGCTTGACTCGTTATTATCGCACATTGATATGGTACATCCGTTTATACAGTGAATAAATGAAAACGTACAATTCATAAAAA
Source organism: Mimaenictus wilsoni (assembly GCA_027575185.1). Lineage (NCBI taxonomy): Eukaryota > Metazoa > Arthropoda > Insecta > Coleoptera > Staphylinidae > Mimaenictus > Mimaenictus wilsoni. The sequence goes on along the minus strand of JAODAC010000004.1, from coordinate 3,322,946 downwards.
AACGTTGATTAGTTTGAATGGAATGAATTTAGAAACATAATACAAAAATACAACGAACAATTCTCACCTTAATCGCATGGAGTATTCTCATGAGAGCATGTCGGCCGGCAATGTATGTGTGGGTAGCAATTTGACAAATTTAGTAAATTATTGTTGGAAGTGAAGTGGAATGCGTGCACGCGCGATGAGCTTCACGTAGCGCACAACAATGTGTTTGGCTTCCGGTCTGTAGGCAGCATTGCGCGACTAGTTATTCGTAATTTTGTTTAATGTTGCCGGCGCTTCCGAAAGTTTGTAGTATCAGCCAGTCATTGAGATTGTTTGGAAGGAATTTTGGTTTATTGATCGTTTTATAAAAGTTTAAATACTTTTTATTACATTTTAGTTTGAGTTCATGTAGTCGTTCATAATAATAGTTCAGTAAACTTGATACTCTTTAGTTAAATATTAGGTTAACCTAGACTTCACCTTGTAAAGGACATTTAATACATGTTTATTAACGTCAATTATAGTAATTGTTAGATTACATCCTTTCTTGTTAGTTGCCAGTGTTTTTAGTTATATCTGATTTTATTTAATCACGGTTTTTATGCACTGTTATGTAACGTAAAAATTATGCCCAGTTTTACATAACTGATGCAACTGTGTAACTATATTATGTGCAATATAATTCGGTGGAACATAAATACGATATTGGTGATTTCTCTATATGATTTAGGCGAAATTCATAATAGAAACTGCAATAAACGCATTTAAAGGAACAAACATCTAATTTCTTGAAACTGAACCTAAAATACTTTAGGATTAACCTTGGAAAAACAACATTAATGTCTGTTATATATTATGTTTCTTACAATAATTGTTAATTGACATAAGTTCAAAATCGTATAAAATGTAAAATAAAATGCGTAATAACGACGGTGTCTGGTCAATTCATCAAATCTATTTCGTCGATGGTCCTTTCATCGACATAAGATCATCGGGCGCCCACATCATCGATGTAACAATTCATCCAGCAGCCAGATCATCGAATCACTCATAAAAGAGGAACGGATGGCTCAATTCTTTTCAAATTTAGCAAATATATAGATATGAATATAAGCAATTAGGTACTTTTTGAATTTTAAAATTACCTAATATACTTTTCGAAATAAATACAATTCATTTTGTTTTATAAATAATATGATGATGAAGAATAAGTTGTTACGATTACACGTAATACATCAATTATGAGTCTAGAACCATTTTGTGGACTCTCCATGCAAATGAAAGAACTTCATCTGTGGGAAGAAGCAACAAGACAAAAAGATTGAGAAAATTCTTCTGGTATGAAACAGGCAAAAGGTCTATTAATTAATACGTCATAACTCTAAATTACCAAGAAAGATAGGAAAGTTGGGTTTAATCTTTCATTTGAATGATTAGGTTAACAGTCTTAAATACATATGGACAAACAGACTAATATCATTGGAGAAATTTAAACTTTAACTTATAATGTGTCTATCATCTTGATGTTTAGTTTCTACTTGTTATAATCTTGTATTTCACCTATAAATATTAGATATATAGTAATAATGCAAATAATTAATAAATAATTTAAAATGTCTATGAAAATTTAAAAATTTAAAGTGATATTATCTATGAAAGTGATTTTTAATTAGGCTTTATACATTTTTAATTGCATCGCCAATCCGTGATAAAAATGTGCACGTGGACACCACTCATACATCAATATTCGCAAATTGCCAATTATTTGCATCTGCAGCCGGTCTCATCGCTGTGTCTCACTCTGTCTCGCTCGTAGGTGTCTCACCCTCTCACGCGCCACCTCTAGCCGCCAGCGAATAATCAATAGTGGATTTAATCAAATTAGCACCCCGCGCTCGTTTGTGGCTGTGGTGTTCGCTCACAAACCGATTTGCATTTCGTTTATTGTTCTTGCGACATGCGTTTGCGTGTATATGCGGGCGAGTGCACTCGCTGAGATTGCCAATAATTAATATACGATCAGATGCACAGATCCAAAATGAATCACCCTCGTGTCCTGTCCACGTGTGTGATGGAGAGACATGTCCGATTTTGCAGATACATGCGCTTGATGGTCAAATTTACGGTCGAGTACTTCCGAATGCAAGAGATTGGAAGGGGATTGCGTTGGTGGTAAATAGTGGTACAATTCAAATTCCGTTCATATAGCAAACGTGCCTAACTAGCTATCTAACAATTTAATAATCTCTCATTGGGGGTGATGTTGCATACGCTTGGCATTATACTGCTAAATGTGAAACGAGATGTATTTACATAGTTTCATTAATGAACAATAAGGTGAGATACCTTCATCTTTCGTTGTTTTTTATGTGTAAACGTGAAGTTAGCAAGTTTAAAAAATTAAAAATGTTTTGACTATACATGTGCACAGAAAAATAATAAAATTGTAAAAATTCAAGGATATGAACTTCCAAATATGGACTAGTCTCAGAGGAAGCCCGAGAACTAACGGGCAGTCGGGGTCCCTCTTGGAACATTACTAAACATGTGTATTGTGGTAACATTATATTATCACGAAAACTGAATTTACACAAGGGGGTCGCCAAGAAAGTGTTTTATAAATAGGGAGCCGGAGCTATAAAATGTTTGGAAAACTCTCCAATAATGTGGTCTATTTAGTTTTCCTTAATTAAAGTTATACGTTTATAAGTACACAAATTTGCTATGGTCCCTATGGAGACAAGGCAAAATTCAAAATTCTCAGTGGGAGGATATCTCAAGAGTCTGAAAACATGAAAATATGATTTTAGGTAATATATGGTAATTTTAATTATGTGGTTATAGTGATGCTCATTTATTAATTATTCAAGCGCTCTTTTATTAATTATTATGAAAATGGTCAACACCTAATTTGATATAACTCATATTTGATGATTACTCGTTAATAATACATTAAAACCAGGCTTACGGTTAATCCTGATAAAATTACTACCGTTACGCTTTTAAATAATCCTTTCCAAAGCCAAGAAATAATCCAACCTAATAAACAAGTGTTTGGAATGTTCATACTTATTTCTAAAAAATATGACAGAGACTATGTTTGTAACCTGGGATATATAATTTTAGGTTATTACAAATTTGATTTGTTTAGGTTTGATGGAGGAATTGTTATAGATATAGTGTATAGTGATAACAATTACCTTACCTTTTTGTTTAGTTTATTAGTGCAACAACTAATTTTTATGCTGTGTAATCAAATCATGTAGCCCACCTGGGCAGCACAGTCGGTAGAGCTTGGGCCTACCACGCAGTCGGTCGAGGTTCGAGTCCTCGGGGTGGGCACCCATTATTCACAAATATAACTCTCAAAAATTTACATTAATCCACACCTATACAAACCACACAATGAAAAAACCACTCTTCAAATCAACAATCGCAATTATGCGCAACCCACAACTTTCAACACTCAAGAAAAAGGATAAAAACAACTGACAAATCAACTAAACACAGACACACAACAAGAATCCATACAAATCAACACAAGGATCAGCAACAACAACAACAACATCATATGACAATCACAATAATACACTTGTAATGTAAAAAAAGACATACAATAACAATAAATCAAGGCTAAAGGACCAGTATGGTCGATGGCCAGGTCTCTGGACCAAAATACAATATTATTTCAAATCATGTTTCGTCAGAAACATGCTCCAACGTCATTCGGTCAGATTTGTATTCTTCTGAAAGCTGTATGAATTCTAGATTTTTCTAGGGGTTTGCGTTTAACTTTTATTGGGGCTTAGTCTAGGCCAGTTCAGGGTATCATTTTTGTTGGGGTAAGTTGAAACGCCACTTGACCTAGACTAACTTGCCACTTGACCTAGAGCAAGAAGATATTATGGTTTCAAAACACCAGACATTAAGTATCACTGGTTACGTTGTTATTTTGTAGAATCACGTCAAATAATCAGGAACCTTCAAAGTTTTTATCATTATTTATAAATAGGGGATACCAGCACTTCGACCAAATCTGGTCGATTGTACGTGGGAAAGAAGGAATGTATGGAAGGGTTGATGATTCTATTCAATTCTTCTTTCAATTCAATGAATCAGATTAAAAACTTCACCACAATAAATTATTGAAAAAGAATCTAATATAACCCTGGACCCTGTGATCAATAGTCATTGATCATGCCACTGAATCACCTGGGTGGACAAGTTCTTATTTATTTAAAGAACATTTTGCATAAGGCTTTTGACTGGAAATTATTTATGCGTTTCGTATTAATGGTTGCAAAGTATAGATTTCACCTCATAAAACTGTCGATTACTACGTTCATTACAAAGTTCATTATAGGTTTTCAAACACTATATTCCTCCGACCTTCGATATTATTTGGTCAATTGTGTCAGGCGCGAGCATGTACGCTCGGGGCAACCATGCACAAATTACATAATTATAATTACACGCCTACCTGCAGTTTCTGTGTATGTGACATAAGAGCAAGCAGAAGCAGCATCACTTGAACTTCTCGGAACACTCGAGGGAATAAAGAACCAATGTGTTTAAAATATAAATAATGCCAATACTTATAATACTGACGATCCACTGTAAAGAACACCTTGACAATTTTATTAAAGATGCAAAGAACTCGAGCGCTTCTAGTAGCCGAGCGAAAATCAATTCTAAACGAATTAAAATGATGGATGCCTTAATAATTTCTTCGCCTTGGTGCATCATCCGCTTCCGCTCGTTTTTCGCGCATTTTATTACATTCGGACTGCACGCCGAAACGAAGTGGGACTCTTGGGAGCTGGGGGAGTCGGGAGGGGAAGGTTGTATTAGCAGTGCAATATTGTGACACTTGGATATTGCGTTTCCTTTTGCAGATTGATGAGTCCTCGCTGACTGGCGAATCAGACCACGTGAAGAAGGGCGAAGGTTTCGATCCAATGGTGCTCTCCGGCACCCACGTAATGGAGGGATCTGGCAAGATGCTGGTGACCGCCGTCGGCGTCAACTCGCAGGCGGGCATCATCTTTACCCTGCTTGGTGCTGCCGTCGACGAACAGGAGCAGGAGATCAAGAAGATGAAGAAAGGTATTTGGGCCCTGGCATCTCTTGAGGGCTGGTCTAACGTTTTATTTATTTTTCTCTTACTGACCCCATAACTAAAGATTTTCCTGTTTTGAAGTCTACTTTAGCCAAAAAGAAGTCCCGAGTTGCGATCTCACTCGCGCTTTCTTGAGCATGATGTGGTTTAATCGATTTTGATTATTGTTTCCCCCTCCCCCTCCCCACCCTCCCGTTCATTACTCAAGAACACAACCTCCTCATGCAGTGTTTCCCAAACTTTCAACATATCTCTCTTTTTGAACTCTTCATTAGGATAAGTTTATTTGTCCTGTAAGCACCTTACACATCAATGTTTGCAAACGTGCCAGTTTACAGTCCAGTTTAACTGAAGATTTCCCGGGTGGTGATTTCACTCACTTTCACTTTCTAGATCATGATTTAATTTAATTATTTTTGATGATTTGCCCAATATTCATGCACCATGGACCACCTTACAAATAGATTTAGTTATACTAATATTCGTTTGCATCACAAATCGAAAACACAATAACTTATAGATCTCGCTCGAAATATCCAAGCCATAGTTTGCTCAATATATTGGTACCTTGCACCTACATCCCCTTCATTCCCACCATAAATCATCGCTAACTCTGACTGTGAGACAAATAATCCCTCAGGGAGCATTTTGAATCGCTCATCCGAGTCACAACGTAAAAATCCGCTATGTTCGCTCTCATCATGAACCCCTGAATATACGTACGCTTACCACATATTGGGAAACACTGTCCTAGAATAATCCTTGAATTTTCCAACTTTTCCACATCACTCTACACTTTTACGTCTACCGTTCCAATCACGCATTCTGTCCATTGTTGGGCTTATGCGTGTGGTACAAGCAAAGTGAGTCATTGGAAGATTTTCCGGGAAACCGGCTCGATGTGGTGCGTCCTTGCTCGAGGACGACGCCGAGCTTGTGCCGCCACCGCGCGCGTTGATTCAATCGATACGGTTTTCCATCGCCACATTCCACCAGCGCGCTGCGCTTTACAACCGAACATCATCGCGCGCCGCCCCACCCCAATAACTGCCTCCCGAAAAACCAACACTTTCCATTTTCCCAGCAAAGCGGCTCAGCCCATCTTGCCCTCATCCATTATTCATGCGCGCACACATCCACACAATCGTACGAAATGTTTTCGAAGCAAATGAATTTACGAATGCAACACCATGGATGCAATTTTACACTCTGAACTAAATCTCCCCCGAACTGTCTTTCTCTGTGTGTGTGTTTGCATACTTCAGCCAAGAATTTACACCCCCACCTCCTCTTGAAACGACGTCTTTTAGAACTTATAACTTTAACATTGACATTAATGAATTAATAATAGTGATTAAATAGTTTTAGCAACTAACGGATATTGTGCCCGAAGCCCTTTCTACTCTACTATTTATTGCAAATCTTCCAGAAAGCCACCACTCCTCTCACTAACCCCACCAAAAACCACTATTTCGATTATATACTATAGATTTGGCACGCGGCCAATGTGGTCTGTGCCGCCCACGCCACCGAACAACTAAATCGCATCAATTATTTCCTATCTGCTCTACTCTTTTCCAAGTCTCACGAACACACGTATATCCACACCACCGATTCAGTATCTCCGTATTTGAACAATGCTCGCACACCAGGCTATTTGCATTTGAACATCGATCGATTCGCATGTTTACTACATTTTCGGACATTCTCGATCGCCTCTTCAGCTCCTTACTTCAGCTAGGAAATCTCTTACCATCCCACTTGACTTGTGTTAGAACATGTTCTAGACCATAGAGCACATTATATACTACACTGATATTTTATTAACACCCTTGGTGAATAACTAATGCATGTTTGGACACTTTTGAAGAGATTCATTATTCATTATTATGAAGTTGTTGTATGTAATCTTCTATTATTGAACTATCTCTCTCTAAGGTGACTCAAACTATTCTACTATTCGCCAAGGAAATAAATATGATTATTCTAAAACAACTTAGCAATAAACGATGACGCATGACTCATTTATATTTTTATAAGTTTTATAGTCTACAACTTGACTCATTCACAAGTTTAATAAACACCAAATTAACGTAATATCCCCATGTTTTGTTGACGTATAATTAGCAGTACAGCTATCGTGTAAATGTATTTGCATTACACTAGCCCTCAAAACAGGTGCAATTTACGTGGACGGTGATGATGCGTCGCGAATTCCACAAAAGTACAGTGCGCGTTTATTGTTGAAATATTTATAGAAACAATATGAATTCGCATGCTCCGAGTTGTACACACGTCCTCAAGGTTTGTCGACGAGCGTGCGAGCAGCAAAATGGGAAATTAATGCATGTGCACACGGTTCATTGCGTTTGAAATGTTGCAGTGATGAGTCTGGAAATAGACAGACGATTTTTCCTGGAAAATTTCGCGATTATACGTGGAAAATTTACCAAATAGCCCACATAACATTTGGCAGCGATGCCAAAGCTCTGAAATGCTTTCCATACTGATTAACATTGATGTGGTAGAATTTTGTGTTAAAAAAGTGTGCGATTTAGTTGGACTGGTGGTTGGGATTGTCCTTTTTTTGTACCCCTTAACCATTTTTAATTTGGCCCCAATGACTTTTGGAGTGGTTTTTTGAGATTGCTAATGTGTTCTCGTTTTTGCATGTTGTTTTTATGTACAGAGGCTAAAAAGCAGCGGAAGAAGAAAAGCCTAACAGGTGAATGATATTTTTATTTTTTTATTATTTTTATTGTATCATCTGATTTTTTTGAATATCCATCCATACCGACTAAAAACGAACGAACGTTAACTAAACCAAACTGGCGATTAAAAACTGATATTAGTGCATCCGAAAGTCTAGAGAGCAAACACCATTTCTCACCACATTGATGTTGTTTGTTGATGACATTTTGTGCATGTTTTTGATATATACATATGACGATTTTTGGATACCATTTTTATGTAAACGGTAGACGTGATGTTCTCGTAACTTTGTCTTGTACAATTGTACTTATCAGCAAGATGAGTGGGAAGATGTGGTGCTAATCGTTGGGTTTGTGTTGTGCGTTCTTTAGGAGATGAGGAGACCGGCGTGACGGGCAACAGCCACATGAACTCGCCGGCGCCGGTCGCCAACAAACACGGCAACTCGACGCCTGACGATAGCCAGGGCAACCACGTGTCGTCGGCGGGCGGCGGCGGCGAGGGCCACAAGAAGGAGAAGTCGGTGCTGCAGGCGAAACTGACCAAGCTCGCCATTCAGATCGGCTACGCCGGCTCGACGATCGCCGTGCTCACCGTCGTCATATTGGTCATTCAATTCTGTGTTCATACGTTCGTGATCCAGCAGAAGGAATGGAAGGCGTCGTACATCAACTACATGGTGCGCCATCTCATCATCGGTGTCACGGTCCTCGTCGTCGCCGTGCCGGAGGGTCTGCCGCTTGCCGTCACACTGTCACTAGCTTATAGCGTTAAGGTATGTAGGAGGTTTGATTGTGGTAGGAAGATGATGATCGTTTTTTTTTTACATTTAGAAAATGATGAAAGACAACAATCTGGTACGGCATCTGGACGCCTGCGAGACCATGGGCAACGCCACGGCAATCTGTTCGGACAAAACAGGTACCCTGACCACCAATCGCATGACGGTGGTGCAGTCGTACATCTGCGAGCAGCTCTGCAAGACCATGCCGAAATTCACCGATATACCATCAAAAGTGGGCAATCTTATCGTGCAGGGCATTTCGGTGAACTCTGCGTACACCTCGAGAATTATGGTAGATTCCTCATATCAATAATCATATGGTTCATTCAAATGTTCATTGTTCATGGTTAATCCTTAGTTATCATGAATTCCAATTCGTGAAAATATTATTGATGTTACATTTATTCGGAACATTTTGCTGGATTCACTTGCGTGGTCTGGTCGTTTAAATTTTATATTTTATGCAGAATATGACCCATTTTTTATGGTTTATATCTATTTAGCCTCCAGATGAACCCTCCGAGCTACCAAAGCAGGTCGGTAACAAGACCGAGTGCGCACTGCTGGGATTCGTCCTCGGTTTGCAGAAGAACTATCAGACAGTGCGCGACGACCAGCCGGAGGAGACGTTCACGCGTGTCTACACGTTCAACTCGGTGCGCAAATCAATGAGCACGATAATTCCTCGCAAGGGCGGTGGCTATCGATTATTTACTAAAGGTGCTTCTGAAATTATATTAAACAAGTGAGTTTTTCAGAATACAGTACTTGGCCATCATGTTTTTGGTCCCTTACTCCTCTGAACTTGGTGTTGTTATCCCGGTGTCCGAATGTGTCCTGTGATTGCAGGTGTGCCTTCATATATGGCCATGACGGTCGTTTGGAGAAGTTCACGAGGGACATGCAGGAGCGTCTACTGCGGCAGGTGATTGAGCCAATGGCCTGCGACGGCCTGCGCACGATCTCGATTGCGTATCGCGACTTCGTGCCCGACAAGGCCGAAATCAATCAGGTACACATCGAGAACGAGCCGAACTGGGACGACGAGGAGAACATTGTGAACAATCTGACGTGCCTGTGCGTGGTCGGTATCGAGGATCCGGTGCGACCGGAGGTGCCGGAGGCGATCCGCAAGTGCCAGAAGGCCGGCATCACCGTGCGCATGGTCACCGGCGACAACGTGAACACGGCGCGCTCGATCGCCACCAAGTGCGGCATCCTAAAGCCGACGGACGACTTCCTCATTCTCGAGGGCAAGGAGTTCAATCGGCGAATCCGCGACAGCTCCGGCGAGGTGCAACAGCATCTGTTGGACAAGGTGTGGCCGCGGCTGCGCGTACTTGCGCGCTCATCGCCCACCGATAAGTACACGCTCGTAAAGGGCATCATCGACAGTAAAGTGAGCGAAAACCGCGAGGTGGTTGCCGTCACCGGCGATGGCACAAATGATGGGCCTGCTTTGAAGAAAGCTGATGTCGGATTTGCCATGGTACCATTTCACAATCTTTATATTTCCTTTTGGACGTATCGGTCTAAAATTTGTCTCATGTTTCAGGGCATCGCCGGCACTGACGTTGCGAAAGAAGCTTCGGATATTATTTTGACAGATGATAACTTTAGTAGTATTGTTAAAGCTGTAATGTGGGGAAGAAATGTTTACGATAGTATAGCCAAGTTTTTGCAGTTTCAGTTAACTGTAAATGTTGTAGCTGTAATTGTAGCTTTTATTGGTGCCTGTGCTGTGCAAGACAGTCCTTTGAAGGCATGATATTTTCGAACTCGAGCTGCCTTAGCTCGTGTTGGCCACACTGACACGCCATCACTAATTGGGCCCTGTTTTAGGCTGTGCAAATGTTATGGGTGAACTTGATCATGGATACCTTAGCCTCACTAGCGTTAGCTACCGAGCTTCCCACTCCCGATCTACTACTGAGGAAGCCATACGGCAGGACAAAACCGCTCATCTCGCGAACCATGATGAAGAACATCCTGGGTCAGGCAATCTACCAGCTTACAGTCATATTTGCACTGTTATTCGTAGGTGAGTATCCCTCTACCGGGGAGAAATACACATTAGGTCACGCGATCTAGGTCAAAGTTAAAAGAATCCCATTAACTCCTGACATTTGCGACACGGGTCCGGGAAAGGGTCGTGCGCCATTACTAGCATGTTGCACGTGCAACATGTCGCGCGTGCAACGCATTTCTGACTGACACGTTTGTTTGTGTATGTGCTCTAGGTGACAAAATGTTGGATATTGAATCGGGCAGAGGTGCCGCAATCGGCGCCGGGCCAACTCAGCATTTTACTGTTATATTCAATACGTTTGTCATGATGACGCTATTCAATGAATTCAACGCCCGAAAGATCCACGGCCAGCGGAACGTATTCGAAGGCATTTTCACCAATCCCATCTTCTACTCGATTTGGATTGGCACTTGTGCATCGCAGGTAACAAACACGCCCCACATTTGGCGGCTGATTATTAATTTGCGCTGCCGTGTCGGAATGCGATTATTCTGTGGTGGTTATACTAATTGTAATTGGCATTCGAAATGAGTTGCATTTCCGAGCGTTGCTAGCACGCTTCGTGGAACGAGTAAATACAATTTGCATGCTTTCCCAGGTGATCATCATCCAATACGGCAAGATGGCGTTCTCCACCAAGAGCCTGACGATCGAGCAGTGGTTCTGGTGCCTGTTGTTTGGAATCGGTACACTGTTATGGGGCCAGCTCGTCACCACCGTGCCGACGCGGAAAATACCAAAGATTCTTTCGTAAGCCAATCACGTTCACACTCGTAATCTTCTCGCTCTTGCCTCTTGTATCTCTTAGAGATCAATTTCTCTGTCTCTCTACCACTATAGTCTATTTCTCTCGTATCTATATGAACGCAAACTGTTGAGGTTTAGTTTAGTGGTCTTTCCTCTTTGCGTCGTGCGTATATATCTTCTCGCCCCCCAGTAACAATACCCGACACCCTCAATGTACAAATTACACGTGCACCCGTTTTCAGTTGGGGTAGAGGTCACCCGGAGGAGTACACCGAGGCCATCAACATCGGCGAAGAGAAGTACGATGTTGACAGTGATAAGAAGCCGCGAGCCGGCCAGATCCTCTGGATTCGGGGCCTCACGAGGCTGCAGACGCAGGTAAGTCGTTGAACTCACGAGAAAAAGAACTATACCGAACTATGCCAAAAATATCAGCGGCCGTATCGATTTTGCGCCGCTGTGGACTCAAATATCAAACAGAAACTTTCAAGCAAATAGACACAATATGTCCAAAATGACGAAACCCAGGCAATTGTGTCCTATTTTTTGTTCTGCGGGGACGCAATCGCTCGCCCGCGGATGGTCGAAACGCGCGGGTGTATCTATCAGGATGGCCCATATTCTTCCTTCGATTTATTGAAAGAGTGCTGGTGCCACCTTGATAGATCCGGTTTGCCTTTGAGTGATTGATGAACAGAGCTCAGAATTATTAACTTAGGAAGAAAGCATTAAGTATTCACGAAAGTTTAGGTAACCCATTAAACAACCGAAGAATAAACGCGCGTAATCCTTCCACTTCGAAACATACTCAAAAATTCCTGAAGACCATCCCCGTTTTCCTCAATTTCACCATCATTTTATATGCCTTTATTTGTGATTTTTACTTTTTTTTTTGATTGTGAGTTTTATTATAACGCATGGTGCATTGACATCTGATTGTTTGCAAATTAATTAACATCAATGTTGCGGGCGGCGTTTGGTCTGCGGTCGTTTGCAGAACCTGACACGCCGAATTGATTACATTACGTATAATTAAATTGCTTTAGTTGTCAGTGTTCCTGTTCTATAATTAACGGTGGCCATTTACACGTTGATTATGTACTACATCCGCCTAACTTTTCTCTCTAACCATGGGACGTTCGTTAACCATTTCGGTTCGTTATTTGACTATTTTTGGTACCTTTTTTACTGTCTCCTTGTATCTACCATCATTTAAGTATTCTTTTGTTTGCGTTACTTTCTAATACTATGTACATTTATCTGATGTGGCGTGATGTAAACATCAAAAACAGATGCGTCAATTGTCGAATCACACGTGTTGACTCCCAGCAATAACAATCCCTAGCAAACGAGTTTTTCTAGCAATTTGACAGTATTTTCTTAAGTTGTGCCACACACAGCCCAAGCCATTTTGTGTATTTTAGTACCACCATTTTGTAGTACCATCCGACGTAGTAAAACAAACAGAAAGCATCAACCATTTTGTAGTCTTTTGACCATACCTCATAGCTTTAGTTATTTGTTTGTAACTTGAACAAGTTTTAAATTCACACTAACATTATTGTGATAGTTCGAAAACATGCATCACATCAGTGTTATAAGTGATTCAATTCTAAGCGGCGCGCCGATTGAAATATCATCGACATGCATGCTGAATACCCGCGTTTTGTCTCCTATGCTTGGAGCCACCTGTTTCACACTGTCCATCATCGCCACCATCGTCGTTTTGGAGAGCTTGGAACAAACCCATCCATCAATACACAATCACTGCACTTTCAACTCCAAAGTTGGCTGTGTTGTCTCCGAGTATCAACATCAACGATCATCGCGTTACTCTCTAGCTTCATTCTGTCGAAAAGCGTCTTTAAAAGCTCTTTCAGAACTATCCACATACCCGTAACTTGAGCAAATGAACCACTGACGATCTCTCCGGCTTTCGCAATTCATATTTGTAATATTTGCTTATCGATGTAGTTGGTATACTCCCGCCGTAATTGTTGTCACCTCGTTTATTGTAAGCGTGTTTCTGGGAACTCTCATCGCAACACTGGCGTCTCTTATATCCGTATATCTATCTCGATGTGTGGCTTAATCATGTGCGTTTACATTTTATTTAAGTTCTACGTAGTCGTCGTCTAACACTCGTTCTCTTTATTACTCTGAACACCCCCTTCTCTTATGCCTGCCTCACCAAATCTTCACTCTTCTGATTATCTATTCTTGTTGGGGAATAACTAATTTAATGTGCTATTGATTCTTTATCTCTTTCTATCTATCTCTCATTGAACGATCGATACGCACAAGCTGTTACATGTTGTGTTACCGAGTGAGTCATTTGATTTTGTTTTGAAAACGGTCCTTACGTGGTGGAGTACATCTCTCGGCGCGGGGCCCTCTATATACACACAAAACACCACCACCGAAAACATCCCCCCTCTCTATCGAAAAAACAACCACCGTTTGTTGCCTCCTTTACTATTAGGTACTTAATTTTATTTATTTATTAGCCGGCGGAACCCATGCGAGAAACTGAGGTGTAGGAACGCTATGGGTGTATCAAGCAATTCCTGTCGCAGTACAAACAAGTACGTAGCTTGGAACGTAGGCAAGATATTAATTAGCTTGTGCAATTTGGTGACTGCGATATGCCGTATTCTCTGCTGTATTGCACTGTGGTGTTAGCTGTTTCTTTAGAAAGCCACTCATATTTCTCACAACAACACAAACACAAAACTCCAAAAAAAAACTACCTCCCCCATTGTATCGCCTCCGTAAACGTAAATTATTTTGTTACTTGTTTTTTTAAATGAATGTTGACGTTGCGTATTAATTAATTTTGCAACCCTTTGTTACGCTCCACACCCCTGGCCCACGTCTAAGAATCTCTCTTTGCATATGCGGACGTTGTATTGTTTGTAGACAGTGACTTGTGATACCCAGCAACCCTTTGATAGTTTAATGTTTAGTGTAAACCCTCTTCACGTGTTTGTGCAACTATATTTAGTTACCTAATGATAACAAATTTTCGGTGGTACCTCATTTTGTCCCCAAATCATGAAACAGCCAATGCCCCCGGCTCTTTAGCCGTATCTGAAAAATGTAATCGTGTCTCTGTGTGTGTAGTAGTTTCTAAAAGCAGTTACTAACTCTCGTTGTGTGCTCCTCGACAACACAGCCATACGGCGGACGATAAATGCGTGCATAGCCTCACGGGGTGGCCGCCGATCCCTGCTGTCTCAGACAAACGCGGTCAGGCCGGGTTACAAATCACGGGAAATTGTTTTCCGTTGAAAGCATGCCGACGCGACGCTGTGTTTTTTCGGAATGATGGTGAATGTGTGTGTAGGAAGGTGTGTTGTTATTTTTCCTGCTCACGATCTAGATGCTTTGCTTCTGGAATGCCAACGCTACCAACCATTCCCATAAAAATTACCAACTCTCCCGTTCACTGCCAGTTTGCTTGCTTCGTCTGGTGGTTGCTTCGTCTCGTCTGCGCGAGTCTATTTCTTCCAGGCTTCGATAATTTTCGCGCCCTTGCGATCAGGTGACCGGTCGATCATCATTCTCCTTCATGATTCATCCACATCATCCCCGGGTTAGATGACGATCGTCATCTTGAGCATTCAAGCATCAAAGAGCGTGATTGTAACGCGTAAACGTTTGATGTAATCGTACATATCTTGGCTTGAGCTCGCTGAATGTGACAATTGACGAAATGAATGCCCATGCAGCAGTAGCAGTTTACTTCGATTCGTCTTCTTCTAGCTTGGACTTTTTGTTTTACTTTCTTCACTTGGTGATTTGACTGTCTCTTTTCTTCTCTCTTTCGACATCAACTTGATTAATCCTTGATTTACCAAACTATATCCAAATAAATACGACAGTCATGAACATTCCAAGAATTTTGTAAGGTACAATTATTATTGATTCAAATACTGTTAAGATTACAAGTATTGTCTTAAATTTTCTTAAGATTTTCCCCAAAGATTTTATTCCGTAAATGTATACCATCTTGGCTCGTCGTGTACGTACATGTCATACAAGTAATCTACCAGTATCTAATCCTGTGGGTACCCAGTCTTGACTGTTAACTTAGTTCTCCTACATCCAACTTGGAGTGCCCTCTCCTAATTCTGAACGAAAATCCTTCTGAGCTTATAGTCTTGATACCCATTTATAAGAGATATGCAATGAATGGTAATTGTACTTTACAAGCTTGTATGAATCATAATGAACCATTTCTCAAACAATATCTGATGATGAAATGTACAACTGAATCCATCCTGAGCTAACAAGGCTGTGACGTAAAAACGCTCGAAATGGTGATGACAACGGATTGCGCCCTTTGCGCCAATGCTAAGCATTTTGATTGAGCGACTGTATGTGTGTGTGTCCCTCTGGTCGCATGTTGAAATACCGCTGAGTACGTGGGGTGTGCGCGTCATGAATGTCTGAATGTCCGCATGCGCCGGGTGTCCAGCAGAGCCAGTCTGAACTGACACGAAAACAATACCCTTTGTGGCTTCCCTGTGTGTTTGCAGCTGCGAGTAATCCGCGCGTTCAAGTCGACGCTGGAGGACCTGGAGGAGCGCCGCTCGTTGCATAGTTTACAGAGCTTACACAGTTTGCGCAGTTCGCGTAGCCATACCGGGCCGTGGCCGCCTCGTCCGCTCTCAGACATCACATACATTGACGAGGACCCCAGCGCCACCAAGTTGTCGCCGCTGCCACCGAAGAGCGCCGCCTCCGCCACCGGCGGCGCCAACCGGCTGTCTCCTCACACCGCCGCCGTGCGGCTCCCGTCCCACCACCACCACCACAACCAACATAAACACCACCAACCCCAACATTCGGCGTCAACACCATCACCCGCCTCCGAGCTGCCCAAATCGGTGCATGAGTATCGCATTTAGCGCCCGCTGCCGCCACAACCGCCGCCCCCGCCTCCGCCTACGCCGCCTACGCCGCTGACAAATCTAACCGCTGACGCTGATGATGATGATGCCGAGGTTGATCAATTGAATTGAATTCGGAGCGCGCGAGACGCCCAACGCACGCCACCCCTGACCACCCTGTGAACCACCCCACTATTTAGCTTGCATGCATGTCTCTGCGTATATGTGTGCCGCCTTCGCTCCCGTCTTCCCGCCGACTTCGCTCGACCAAAAATGGCAGCGTATTTTTTTTAGAATACTGTGTAACGTTTAACAGCATTTATTTCTAACAAGCTGGTGATTTAAGTATGATTATTAATTTTATTGTTTACCAATTCTCAACTTGTTTTTTACATGATTATTGTTGTTTATTTTCTTTAAGTTGTGTACTTACTCATCCAATTCCTTCTGCCTGAAATGTAGTCAAATGTGTATACTGAATCATGAATGCAATTACTTTGTAGACAACTTATGCGTATGCCTAAATTATACTATTCTTACACAACTAGTTGTTACGTATCCTTGGTACGAATTAATATTATGTTGATAACGATGTGTAAAGAATGTTTGTATCTACTTTTATTTCATTTATACAACATATTTTTAATGTATTTTTTAAACTTTTTTTTTCAATTATTTAGAGCTTGACTTTGATTTCATTTTCTTTGTATAATTCCAATTAATTTTACTCAAATTTGCTGTTGTCTTCAATCTGCGACCATTACTGCCTTAAACATGATCCACATCTCTACCTATCATTACTCTAACTAGATGAAGATGTTACTCTGATGATTGATGTATTTTTGTGTACATAGTTACGACATTTTATCTGTGTGCTTTCCAAATCGAAACCCTGAGTCTTTCACCCGCCAGACATTACCGTACAGTTCGTTAATTCTTTCCTCTCCCCCCTTATACTACTATCGATAATTTGGCACTTTTAGTAGATACTTCTTTGAATCTTACTTGAAAATTACAAAAAAAAAATATTTGGAACGTACGCTAACCTGGCGTATGCAGACGTATAAATACTATACATACTTGTATTATTTTTGTACATATTTTGCTCGTGTTCATACACGTAGAACACTAGCTGATTGTATAGCATTTTTCTAGATAGCTTTAAATTGGCTGATCTCAGATGGGGACGCTAAGATGGCCGCCATGAGCGCTACCAAGATGGCGGCGCTCGTGACGTGATATCATGGCGATATCTTAAGTGATGCAATCATAACTATCTGAATTCTCTAAAAATGAAAGCGTTTATACAAGCGCCTACTAAATTAGCCAGTCGCACGTTATGTGATTAATAAAATAACCGAATTAATTCCACTCTATAATAAATGCACCTCGTTGCAAACGAGACGATGAAAGGAAGCAGTTAAACTCGATAAGCAAAAAATGTGAATGAAAATACCAATGAAAACAAAAGTATGCTCTGTTCTATTCGATCCGCAACAAATATCTTTCTCTCTTTCGCTGACGTTAGATACACGTTTCGAGCAATCGTGTGTCCTGTTGATTGTAAACAAACACCTTGTAACTTTGCAGCACCGGCGGGCGCATGCATCGTTGGCCGGCAGCATCCTAGACGGCTGGACACTGGACGATGCCGTTCACCGTAACTGGCTACGTCAAGGTGGTTCCATTTATAACAAAAACGTGCCGATCGAAATACCGAAATAAGCAATGCAGTGCGAATGCGGTTGGACATGCGAATCGACACAAATCATTCAGTCCGACGATGTTTGATCGTCGATGCATTTTGCCCCCACCTCTCAACCCACAGTATTTTTTTAAAACAAACCTAATACCATTGAAAGTTACTTGCGTGCGCAATATGTTAATTGCATTAATTATCCTTGTAGACGTTAGTGTCATGAGCGATGTTTGTTTCCTTCTCTAACATGACCAAAGTACATGTTTGCTGTCGACTAAAATACCGGGAAATCTGATATTGATCATTGATGGTGCGATCGACAGTATTACACTGCAAAATCACCGCTAGTAGTTGATTACACACCACGAACTTGTCCACGCTTCAAGCTGCATCTCGATATTTCATACAGAATCGATCATTGAACTGCACGTTAACATGTGGGGCGATGTGTGTTTTTCCTGTCTTATTGTTTTCGAAATTTCATCATAATCAAAGACACATTATCGTCTCCCTAGTAGTTAAACCACCTACACCAGACAGAAAGACATACATGTTGTAAGACCTCTCACGGGTGCCCATGTGTCGATATGTTGAAACGCGAGGAAATCTCCGGCCTCCTGATGTGCACGCCCGCTGTATCGGCGGCGGAACGCGGACCAATTAAAAACCACGTTTGGAAGCTCTGTTTTTGGACAAGGGGAATCACTCTGTTCCCGGTCCCATCTCACACACGCGCAAGGAAAGCGAACCGCTGCCGTCCACACTTCTTCTCTTCTCAGGTTATTTAATCATTATCATATTGTTATATTTTTGGTTCATTACCTTCTTGGTTCATTACCCAATCTTTTTTTTACTAACCTAGTCCCAAGTAGCGTCTTTATTGACCTCTTCTTACCTTCTTTTTTTGTAAATCTGTTGTGTCCTTAGTTTTTGTCTCTTTTTCAGACTCTTGCGTCTTGATTTGTTTATGCACTCTATTATGTTGATTACCTATATCTCTCTTCATCTTTATGATCGCTACTTTTTCCATGTACAACTATATGTGTCTCTTATTCACTTGTTGTTTATTTACCAGAAACCACTCTTTAACGTTTGCCCTTTATTACTCTTGAAGGTGATAGGTGGTGAATTACAAGAGCGTTTGATTCCGGTTCCGTACAGCAAGAGCTCCACTGACCAAGCTGTAAGCCGCTTTCCTACAATCTATCTTTTTTCTGTCCGCTATGTATTTTGATGACATTTTTACTGACTTGAGTTTACTTTGATGCGAATTTTAACGACTAAGCCGCAGAGAGCTCTTTTGTTACCCGATTTTGTTAGTCCCTTAATTTGTCTTTTATAATTTCCACTAGTTTAATATACGATTAATTTGCCTCTAACTTTATGATTTCTCGATTTAGTTGACACTTGTGTTTTGTCGAAGATTTCGTTGACTGTTTGCAACGCAAAGAAAAAGATTTGCCGCTCGCCGCATACAGTGTGATGATTTGTGTTGTTGCTGATATTTCGTTTTTTTTTCATTTGATTTTTTACTTGCCTCAATTTATCGATCTTTTCAAGAGGCTCTTTTAAATACGTAGTCTTTTTATTTCTGCATTTTTTGTGGCTGCCGCTAGACGCCAGAGGGCGTTCGATGCACACACAGCAACTAGTTCGCGCTGAGCTACTTTTTCAGTTTTTTTTTATTTTCAAAGGCATTCAAAATATAGGCGTAATGTTAGAATGTAGCGATGTTCAATGTCAACGCACTGCTTTACATAAATTTACAATGCGCGCAAATACGTGTTATTTGCGCAGTAAAACAACACCTACTTAAGTCAACGAATTATCAATGCACATGAGAAGCACAACACAGTAAATACTAATACGTAATTTGCAATCTGCTCACATTTGTTTAATTTTCAACTTTACCAACGCGATTAATTTGACCTTTTATTATTTAATTAAGTCTTACAATTAACCAGAAAACGCAGAAACGGAACAGAATCAAGGAATGAATGACAATGAACAACAGTCCACTTCTCTTACTCTACCACGACAAAACTCTATCAACTATCTTTACTCTAACCTCTATGTGCATAGATAACCTAAGTTTGCATGTTGCCATCTTTTCCTTTTGGTTATGTTCTACGCACGATACTTTTTTTACTCTGAGATTGGGGTGTAATCTGTAAATTACATCACGATTCTTTCTACATTCACACAGATGCATAAGATCGCTCAAAACGTCAAAGAACATTTAGCTATATTTGTTCCAGCGCGTTTGATCATTAATCAATCAAATCAATAGGCATACAATTTCTGTGCAGTGTGTACGGTCGCCACAATTTTGTTTTGCTTCAATTTGTGCGCTTGCGCTGTCGCCCAATACCAAAACTGAAAACACTATCGATGAGACAATGTTTAAAATATTAATTGAGTTTCAACACCTACGAATTTGCTTAAACTAACTCGATAATATGAGTATTACAGTTTCCTTGATTTGCAGATTCGCTGGTGTTTGGAAAAAAGACGTTTAAGCTTTAATCAAACTTTTGGGTAGTCTTGTTGAAATTTAGTTGATGAATGTGCTTTGGAAAACCGCTCTCTTTTTTCTCTTTTATTTACTTAATTATCCATATATTTATTTAATATGTTTCTTCATATTCTTACATTTTTATTATTGTTATCCTAGGCGACATTTTGTTTACGTAGAGGCTTCCATTTTGTAGAATCAAACATTTCTTATCTCTTCTTACTAGACTATCATTTGTTCACTAATGTTAGAATTACCGGCACTCGTTACAAGATAAATTAATTCTATGTGAATTGGAACAGGTGGATGTTCCAAGTCTTTAATAATTTTCGATGTTAATAATGAAGGAGTGCTAGTAGTTTATTGGATTTCTTGCTTGTCCTTTGTTTATTTTCAAGAAGTCTATTTAGCATAATTTATTCTAACTTTGATAACTATTAAGTATATGTCTATTTAATATTATGCTCAGTATGCGAACGTTGTTTTGTGACCTCTTAAGATTTGGCTATCTCTTTGCAAGCGTGATTCTAGTTTGATAAGAGTTGCGAAGCAACGTTGCGCAAATCAGTTGCAATTTACGTAAACGTCAACCTTTTTGCAACTTATATGAATCTACTCTTAATTGCTGATTACATAGAGAAGAGAAAATTGCGTAAACAAATACGATAACAACCTACCAAATACCTACAAATGTTGTCTTATTTATGATTACTAATACCCACGTATACATACATACAGGTGGGGCAAAATCACGTAAGCAAAAAACCAATCAATATCTGGTAAAACTGTATGTATAATGAATATATTGTTATACGTGTATGTCTTATAAGTGGTGCTCTCAAACATATATATCTCAAGTGTGTTGGTATCTGTAAGAAACCGATATTTGCAAGTTCAATGTTTTTTACTCAGTTATTCATCGTTTATCGTCACCAATTTGGTTCGATTTCTTTCTGTTTTTTTTTTTTTTTTGAGAAATTGTGGGCGTGTGTGGCAAGTTACTGACCGTTTTGTCAAAACACACGCACACAAAACGTGTTTTTCGTTTTTTATTAATCTCGATGGAATATGTGGTGCACCTGCCAGTCACAGTTACATTTTGTTTATACTGTTTTTTGGATCTTTGAGTTCTATTGATCACCCGACCAAAAAAGGATGTACACCGAACGCAACACGTTCATGCCAAGCTGGAAGCTGCTTTTTTTTGCATACTTGGCGCTTTTTCTGTCTGATCGCCATGATTTTTGGACGTGCTTTTACGCCGGCGGTGCTGATGAAAATGATTATGATGGTCGCAATGGGATTGCATTTCGCTTAAGACGCGTCCTGTAATCCAGCCAGTGTCTACGCACATGTGTAGCATACTTGGACATAACACAACGAAGTGGTTATGTGTTGTTCGAAATACCCACACACGAACACGCGCGACATGTTGCCGCCCAATTTTGCACTGATGTATGATTTGTGGCCACGCGCGGCGCACAGTGAAATGACACGTGGCATGCGTGCAAACGCTCACCGATGTTTATCTCTGTTGACAACTCTACTCTAGATGTGTACATATTGCATGTATGTGTGAGTTTTGTGGTTGTATTTGTATGTCGATGTAAATGTTGTTATTTTGAAACGAGCGGTAGGTGTTTGGTGCGAGCAGATTCACGAAAGTTTTCCAAAGGCGACTCGCATTTCTGTACATATTTGATGGCACGTGAACAGCCTATCGCGGTTTGACAACGGTGGCTGTGTCTTCTCAAAATGGCGGAGGATGTATTCCAATGGTAGTGCCATGGCCTCACGGTGGCAGCGAAAGGACGGGATGGGGTGCGGCTGGTTTGTCTGCCACGGTCGCCAAACACCTGCGTGTCGTTCAGCCGCTGCAACAAAGCCAATTTTTTGATCAAAAAGAACAATTTAGAAAAGCAGTGCGGAAGGAAGAAGGCTGTACCTGTTTCTTTCCCAGCTGTGTGCTATATGATGCTCGTCACCTCCGCTCTTTCTCTCTTTCTATCTCTTTCTCTTTGCCCTTTCTATCTATCTCTTTGTGCGCACTGGCGATGATTCTGTTTTAATTCGCTCTGTTTTGCTGTTTCTGGTACGTTTCAGATCCGAGTAGTTAACGCTTTCCGACAGGGCCTAGACGCTCGGTACGGCGAGCACAGCAATACTTCCCTTGCCGAGGTACTCCGCAAGCAGACGTCGCTTTCGAAGCGGCTGTCGCAGACATCTTCCATTGAGTACGCCGATAACATCCCCGACGAGCTGACGATCCCCGAGATCGATGTGGAGCGATTGTCTTCGCACAGCCACACCGAAACGGCCGTCTAGCTCGCATGACTCATAGAGCAACCGTCGAACACATCTACACACTCACCCTCTTGAAACTCTTCTCTATATATCTCTTTCTCTACCTCTTAATCTATCTTACTATCTTTCTGCCAATCTACCTCCGTCGCGGACGACGGATATGCAAGCCCGCCTACCTTCTATAGAACCTCCTCCAAACCCCACAAACATCCGAATGGCTCCTCCCATATGTTAAAACTCAACTGGAACAAACCAAATCAAGCAAGCGATCGGAATCAAAGCCAACAACAACAACAGCAGCAGCAGATACATCTTTGCTCGACAAGTGTGCGGTGTGCAATTAGAGACCCACTACAGGGAAACTGTATACGCCCCCCACCAACAACAACGCGCTGTTTCATTCGTCCAGTGCCCAAATCCTACAACAAGCACTACAAATGCTCTACCAGCCAACCTCAGCTCTCCCCTGCAAGCCTTCTCAGCATCGAACACATCACGAACGCGTCATACCTCTCTTTCTACCCCTCAGCCCACCCCTGCAGAACAATCGAACGTTACCTTACCAACTGCAGAAGACCTCAGAAATCTATGAAGACCATAATGTGATGCTAAACGTATATTATTAGCATACATAATACGCATGAAAACGCACTGTTAAAACTTTGTTGTCATCGTACACATTCACACGGTACACGTGGTCATCAGGTATCCAGGCGAACCGAACGTAAAAAATTCTCAGTGATAGTTGTGGTTGCTGCCATATCGCAAATCATCACACTCCGTATATAAAAAAAGTATAACATAAATAATATCTATTTGACGATGAGGGCGAAGGAGTGCTAATATATATTAAGAGTATATATACATAAATATTATAAATACCAGAAACCAAGAACGCAGGTTTGGGGCAAATACCAACAAAAGATGGGAAGTGGTCGTAAAATACTTAAGTAACAAATACGAGCCGGCTATATGCAGTGCATTGTTCATTGTTCGTTGATTTATTGTTATTCTAGTGAATATATTGTGTGTTTCATACTTCTATATATATAAACAAAAAACAAACAAAATGCATATTGTAGGCCGATTGCTCGAAGAACTGTAAATGCGACTTAAAGTACGGAAGGTAAAACCCAAAAAAAAACACATTTTAGCAATAAATAAGTTAAACACTGGACAAAAATTGAGAAAAAGCAACCAGAAACTAATTCGAGAACGCCAGATGGGTGGATGTATCGTTAAAATTAGGTGCCTAGGTGAGGGCGCGACTACTTGCAGCTCGCCCTCTCACATCTACACGAAACCACAGGAACACCCCACATACATTGTACTGTATCCGCGCTTTTTTAGGGATGAGGTGCTGACTGTGCCGCATTTGGTATGTTGAAGTTTCAGAACGTTGCGCACACACACACAAATTAAATCCAAACGGCGCCCTCGAGCGTCGGGTAGTGCTGCAGTGCACTCCACGATGATGGTACCTCCTCGGGCCACGCCCGCCGTTGTGACTGAAACCACCTGGTTTCGTGCACCGTTGCATCGGCTTGGCTAGCGCTCGCGAGTTGCCGCACCTTGGTTGCAGCCCTCCTGACGATTTGCTGAGGCGCATCTTACGGCAAAGGCATCCATCCATGGTCCTGTGAATTAGTTCGGGCGGCACCACGGTCAGCGCGTCATTCCAATTCGCGGTCCATCACACGCGGCGTGCCCACGCGCATGGGTACGTCCACAAACATTGCGTAAATCTTAAGCGAAAAATACTTACAAATTAAAAATGAACTATTTGATGAAATGCAACTATAAAACGATGGGGATTACAAAATACCAGAAGCTGTAGAAGGAAAAAGAGATATTTAAATGTTGTCTGCCAAAAAAGTTTATCCGAGGGGGGGGGCGACACGACGAACGCCCCTCGCTCACCAAGCAAAATGAAACCTCATTCTGTTGTGTAAGAATTCTAGATCTAACTTTGATTAGTTAAACCTAGACTAGACGCAAAGATGCAGGACGGCGATTAAAAAAAGAGAAAAACCTGTTAGCAAAAGTGTAACATAAAGCGCGGTTTCATTACTTATTCAACTAATGCCATTTATTAAAACAGTAACTAAAAATCAAGCTAGCATAATGTGTTGTTGCAATTTGAGACAAGAAAAATGTTTGCATTGAGAGAAACAATTTGTACCATGTACTTAACATTTACTTGTTGTGTTATATTTTTGAAGTTAGCCGAAATTTACTGGATTGAATACGAATTTATTGCCAGCGGAATAAATGTAACAAGAAAATGTAACAAAACAAAATCATAACTGGTGGAATCATCGCCGCTATTTAAAAAAAAATCCGGTCGACGGCTAGAGCTTAACCCTATAAAGAATATAATTATTAATAAATAAACACAATGTGCATGTTTCGAAGCCGATCAACAAAAGCATCCAAACAAACATTTGAACACACTTTGTTGCATTCGTATATGCATTGAATTGATGCAGCTAGCGACTGTGCATAAACACCGAGAAGAAGATGATCAAATGCATCATTTACGATTATTGTAACATATTGATATAAATTACTATTACTACTACTGTGAATAAGTAGCTTAAACATGACATTTTTGAATTTAACGTTTAAGAAGCTGTGTATAATGGCACGCTAACGGTGGCAAAGTCACGCCCGACCACTCGGTACACTAGTCAAAAATACATTTTAGACTCCTCCCCTGCATCAACCACCACACCTCCCACTTTCCTCGGACACGCCTTAGTTTTCAATTACCCTACTCCTCATTCAACACGCCTCCCATTTTCGAACACCTAGGTCACGCCTTAGACTTAACGCCGCGCCACATTTCTCACAAACACACACACACACCCCTCCCATTAATGCCTCATTGACTACTCTACTCTCCCATCTCTCCACATTCGAGTTGTACTTAAAAGAGAAGGTTAACTACAAAAAAAAAGAAACAAAAAACGTTAACTTTACAAATATTAATACAAGTTGTACTTAATAACGTTTTATTTTCTAATGGCATATACAAATTTGTAGTGCAAAATACGGTTTGTGTTCTCGCAATTCGCCGCAGTATTTGTTTATCAATCGCAGGTGTTGTTTTTAGTGTTTAATTTATAGGATGATGGTGAAAAAACGAAGTGTTACCGTTATATGCGTATTATAAAAAAATGAGAGGAAACCGAAAAACAATAATTTAATGTTTTTAGTCATTTACATTTTACGTAACTCGTAAGATTTGTAGTTGTTACAAGTTTAAAGTTAGTTATTTATATATAGTTATCTATACTCTAATTCTATTGATTAGCTTTTAAGCCGAGGAATGCATATGGAAAGAAACAAAACAAAACGGAAGTCACAACAGCGGAAACTACAAACGGAGATACATGAACGTTGTTTAGTCATACACGAGATACGCCCACATATGAATTACACACCTTACGATTGGGGGTGGCGGTTTGCTTCTATTGGCGAGCTCGTGCACACACTTATACACTACTACTCCGTATCGGAATCGAGCGGCTCTTGTGCCCAACCGCTAGTGCATTCGAGCAAAACTGGGGCTAGCGCCGCCCACCAAAACCCACCTCGCCACACCCAACCCACCGCCCCTTACATGTGTGCGCATCGAATTGCACTCCAATGCGATGCGCTCCTCTTCACGCTTTATTTTTGTACACACACCCCGGATTGATGGGCATTGTGCAGACGTGATTGGTACCTGTGACGTGGTCGTGTGTGGTGTATGTGGGGGGAGGGCGCCCGCGGCGGGCACAACCTATCCGGGGGGAGAGGCGGTCACCTAAAGGCGCATCGTCGGCGGCTCAACAAAAAAAAACGCGGCTAGCTAGGATTACCTCTGGTTACCGGAACTTGTAGCTGTTCAACCAAAAAGTACCCCGCACTATGAGTATATATTATATATAATCGCCCAGGATTTGTGCACGTGTGCGGCCTGCGCATGCGTAGTTGAGCCGCTGCTGCCGCGTGTTTTTTTTTCTCTCAACCACCTTCACTAACACCTCCCCATCGCTCCTCCTACTTCACCGCCCACCATCTTCTTGCTCCTCCTCCCCCGGCGAGCTAAACGAGCGTGCATCATCGCTCCCTGTGAACCCACCACGCATGCGTTGACGTTTCGAGCATTTTATTTTTACATAAACCACACATATATATCAAAAAAGTATATATATATAAATATAAAGAATCATGCGCGACGATGCACGTTCCTATTACTATGTAATATACTTTTTAACTATACTTATCTCGTAAATTTAAATGATACAAAAACAAAGCAAATGAGCATTGTAAACTAACAAACTGAATTAAACAACAGGCCACTATTGAAATGAAACACACACAAACACTAAATGAAAATGATGGCAAATTAAAAATGAAGTAAATTATTGAATACAACATTGAAAATATATAAATATATAGTAAATTTATTAAACATAATTGACACACGTGGACTACCAGAGAACGATTGAAAACCAAATGATGATGGATGATGTTTCAGCATGACTTCATGCTGAATAATAAACAAAAACAAAACACAAAATGGATAACAGCAAACCATATGAAAGCAAATTAAAAATTATATACCATATATCGTCACACCCTAGCCCATCAGACTTCATACACTTCTAGTTGATCAATGACATGTATGATACAAAAACAAAATGATATTAATGATACCATATGATACCATAAATAAATATTTACTTATTGATTGATTGAATTACTCAGCATATGTACGAGATTTAGAGAATGATGGATGTTTTTACGCCCGATGACAATTTATATTAATAGAGGCATTTTGACAGGATGAAGATATACCGGAAGAAGACGAAACATTGGATTCCGGTCATTCGTCACCAGTTAATCTTACCAGAAAACCGTTGCCCTCTATTCTTACGACAAAATCAGGTATGGGGAGTAATTCTGTAACATTCGCTAATGTGCTTCCCAAATTCAAACAAGCAGATTATGAGATTGATGGTTCTATATATATTCCCTTAAAAGATTCAAGTTCAAGTTCTTTAGAATAAGATTTTAACATTAAATAAATTATTATTTCTAATGTGTTGGATAAATTTTATTGTTAACCTTAAACGAAAGTATTCAACTATTTTAGACATGTAAATGCTTTTGATCTATAAAATGCAAAGATTCCTCTTTCAGTATTTTATCATTTGGTGGTGAGTATTTAGTGTTGAAACATGCAATGAACTTACGATATTCTACGACGCAACTCTAATGAAAGGTAGGTACTTTCTCATCAGGATGTGTTATTCTTACTTGGTTTTGGGTTACAGACTTCCGTTTGAATACATATCCCGATCAACTTTCATTTATAGCATCTCTCAATATGTGTGGACTTTTTGCTTTCCTGTTCCTATTCAATTTACCAATTTCGGTCATTTGTCTACTTCGAGGCTGTAGTGCGCTTTTCCGAATTCTCACAGATTTAAGGATGGTCTCATCGTAACAGTGGCTTCCTCTTTCAGGAAACGCAAGAAAAATTAATAGTCGCCATTAATTTAGCCGGAAAGTGTTATTTTCCAAAACGTGTGGTGGAAAATTTGTCAAGTTTAAAGAGGCAAAGTGCCTTTATTTGTCTATCTTATTTGAAGCAATAACCTTTCTTCTTTGATTTCCCTTCGAGGAAGGGTTATCTATTTAGTTTATTTGGAAAATTCATTTCAAAGGGTGTTTTGGAAAATTTGGAAGATTTGTCAACTTTGAAGATCTGTGGTGCCCTTTTAGGAGTCCGACCGATTCAGAGACGATCTTATTCGAACTAATAACTCGTGAATAAGAGTTAAAATAAATAAGAGTTAAGAGATAAAATTTTATTGTCATTAGTTAGGCGAATAATGGTGGAAAATTTCTATTGCGATTTGCCAGTGTGCTCTGGCAAATATCTGGAAACAAATGTTATTATCTTTATCAATTTAGATGGAACATGTTTTTTTAAACGTGTTGTGGAAAATTTGACAACTTTAAGAGCTGTAGTTCTCCCTTTAGAAGACCCATAAAATGTTATAAGTTTATTCGAAAAATTTGATTTCTCAACAAGTGTTTTGGAAAATTTATTAACCTCGAAGAACCCTACTGCTTCGAAATTCTCTCACAGATTTAAGGATAATCATATTCGTAACTCTTCACTCTCACGTCGAAGAAATACAAGGATATTTATTAATGTTGCCGAAAAATACGATTATCCAAAAATTTCTGAACTTTGTCAACTATGATGAGCTCTAGATCCCGTAATATCACCATCACCAGATCATCATCAGATTCAAGGATGATTTTATTCGAACTATTAACTCTTTATATTTTTACGATTTTTACATTTTACGTTGAAGAAATGCTATTCTCTATAAAAATGTTTGTGCCAACTGGTTTGCTTAAAGTCTCATTACTTACTAAGTAATTAATTTTCTTTGTAGAATAAATTACAAATAATTACACATAATTTTTTAGTTTTTAGTTCAAAACAATAACATTTCAAAGGTAGAGATGTATATATTTCGAATTTCCACCAAATGTGACCTTAGGTGTCTTTTGGCGATCTTCACCAGATGTAGCGATAGTTTTCGCGGGCTTTGCTTATCGATACGCCCCTTGTGCATACGCCTGCTAAAATTATTTCGGTTTCCTAAATTTACATCTAATCTACACAAAACATGCCTTTGGACTAAACTTTCCAGAAGTGGTTTTCCTATTATTTAATATGAATTTCTTAATCAGCTTTTCGCATTCGTAACAAAATAATGTCTAACCTTTGTGTATGTCCTTTCAGTGAAAAAAGTGCAAAGCGCACCTGCTCTTGCTAAGCCTCTCTCTCTCTCTCTCTCTCAATAATTAATTAAAAAGTTTACCTCTCTTATTAAACTTTTATTGAAATTTAATAAATATAATTATTACCACCTAATCCAAAATTTGACTATCCTGAAAGTGTATCAAATTTATCTAAATATATTATATATAATTATTATTCCCTATTGTGGATCAGGAGCTGTACGAGCGAAACCAAGTCGTTGCAGAATGATTTTTATGTCTTTGTATACGGTAGGATCTTCTACGGTCCCTCCAATCTGCAAATTGATCAGTTCAAAAACTCTGAATCTTTACAAAGTTACACATAATACCTTGATTTCCTTATTTCTTGCTAAGTCAGATATAGATTTTCTGCACGTCTTTCCGGAACGTGTCCTAGGTAATCCTCGCACAGCAGCTGCATGTTTGAAAGAAGCTATAGGGCCAATCATATCACGGACCATTGCAATAAGGTCGTTGATTACAGTTTCCTCGTTTCTTCGGGTATCTATTAAAAGAAGACAATATATAGGGAACATCACATGACTATTAAGGATAATAAAGTACTTTTCTTAAGAACGAAAAGGCATAATGGAATGTCTCCTTTGGTAGCTTCAGGAACCCCCACAACGGTAGCATCAACAATATCCGGATGAGACAGAACAACGTCCTCTAGGGCAGAGGTTGCTATCCGATGTCCTGCAACATTGATCACATCATCGTCCCGAGCCGTAACGTAAACGTATCCGAATTCATCGACGTAACCAGCGTCCATTGTATCGTAATACCCCTAAATTGGAAAATTTAATAAAGCTTTCATTCGGATCTCGATGATATTTACCGGATATTTTTGAAAATAGACTTTACAGAATCGTTCGGGAGCTTGGTACAAAGTAGACATGACTCCAGGTGGTAGTGGGAGTTTCACAACAATTCTCCCCAATTCGTTCGGCTTACACTCGGTGCCACTGTCGCAAACCACACGAACTGCGAATAATAATCAGTTTGTAATTAATGAAATTCAATATCATTGTTTATGCATTCTATTAGCGGGTACTTAATAGAAAATTACCGTCATATCCTGGGAATGGCATACCAGCACAATACTTTGGCGGATGCAAATTATGGTCAAGGCCTACACATGTTGCCGTGATGGCATGACCCGTCTCTGTTTGCCACCAGTGGTTGAGGACAGGCACTTTGAAGATATTTTCCACCCACGCCTTCGTGTCGTAGTCGCAGTGCTCACCAGCAACGAAAATACGTTGCAGGCTGCGCAAGGAGTAACCAGCGCTGAAGGTCACATTGGGGTCTTCCCTTTTTATCACGCGAAATGATGTCGGCACCGTGAACAATGCGTTCACTTTATGCTCATCAATTATTCTGGAATAAATGCAATGAAAACGATAGTCATTGTCGTATTGTATTTACCTCATAAGTCGCAATATGTTTACAATTGTCGTGTGCATGTGGCTCACCTAAAGTACTGGCCTGGATTTGGGGTGCGATCAGGCTTACCCTCGTACATAATACTCGTGTTGCCATGTAGAAGTGGACCATAGCAAATATAGGAATGACCTACGACCCACCCGAGGTCACTAGCAGCCCACCATACGTCTCCAGGTTTCATTCCGTAAATGGCACTCATAGTCCAGTAGAGGGTGACAAGATGGCCACCAATGGGTCTTTGTACACCCTTAGGTTGATCTGTAAAACGTTATTAGCTCTCTAATCAAGATCTGAAAAGACAATTTTACCAGTGGTCCCAGATGTATAGAGGATGTATAAAGGCTCATTAGCTTCGATTGGAACACATTTATGAGGACCAGCAAGCTTCAGGACATCCTCCCACAGAATATCCATTTCTACATCTAATGGAGCAACTTCTATGTTCTTCCTTTGAAAGATCACACATTTTTCGGGTTTGTACGACGCCCATTCGATCGCCTCATTTAGGATATCTTTATACCTGATGAATAATTCCTTGTTATTATATAATTAATGCCGAGTTTGCGTTTGTAAACCTGATTATGCGATGTGGTTCGACCCCGCAACTGGCAGCGACAATAATTTTCGGTTCGCAGTGCTGAATGCGTGAGCACAGTTCTCTCGCCGCAAATCCTTTTCAACATTATTTATTAATGGTTTGACGAACAACTTTATTTGTTTAAAACTTACCGCCGAAAACGATTGAGTGAATGGCACCCAGTCTGACGGTGGCGAGCATCGCCATCACAGCTTCTGGAATAAGCGGCATATAAATCAGAACTGTATCTCCTTTCTTTACTCCCATCTTTGCGAACCCTCCGGCTAGATGTGAGACCTATATTTATAATTTTCACCCTAATTAATGGAGTTGCACTGTTTCCCGGAAAGTTCTACTTTTACCTTGTCCAAAAGTTCAGCATAGGTGATTTTCCTCACAGTGTTTGTTAATGGACTATCGTGAATGAGAGCAATCCTGAAGCCGTTACCCGCTTCCACGTGACGATCCACGGCGTTGTAACATGCGTTCAGTTCTCCATCCACGAACCTTGAAAATCAAATGAAAATAACTAGTTTTCAATACCATTTTTTTAGATTTGACTAATAAAAAGATACAAATGTTAATAGGTTGAGGTTGAAACTAAAACAGTTTGAAATATTTATAAATTATTTAAATAGACGTAACAAATACAGACAAAACACTCATCGTTAGTCTAAAAATAATAGTTACCATTTTGTAAAAGGTTCATTAGAGTTGTCCAGCACTTTAGACCATGGTTTGGACCAAGTCAGATTCTTTCCTAGTTTACCCCAAAACTCTTCAGGCTTTTCAAGAGATTCTTTAAAGGTCCTTTCGTACAAAACACTGTAGTAAGGATTTTCCTTCGTTATTCCTGTTGACATTTATAATTATGAGAATATGAACGATTTATCAATTTTAACAAAAAATCAGCTCCTTTCAATATTTTGAAAGTCTTACCATCATTTTCGAAAATGCCAGAGCATTTGGTTTTAGGTCGTGGTGTAGCACCATTATTTTCGTAGACACGTTGGGAATGGGCCATGACCGAAATTTATCACCAAATAATTATTCACCACCGAAGTAATTTGAGGCACGTTTCTGTGTTTATTCCCTCACCTACTGCGACTGAGGACTGGCAATGACTGTACAGTACTACACTCTGATCTATACTAGCCTAGCCCCACTATTGCCATTGATCCTGACAATAATTAAAACTGAAATATTCTATTCACTATTACTTATCATAATGAATATCACATCCATGTTGACACGAAACACATAAAAAATAAAAAAAGGTCTTCTTAAATACCACATAACCAGTCTAATTAAACTGAACCATCGTTGACTGTTGTAAGTAAACAAGAATATTATGAATGTATCATAAAAAGTAATTGCAAAATTGATTGCTTAACACAATTGCTCAGTTTATTATATTATAGTATAGATAGACGGCATTATTCATGAATTATTAGGTCAAGTTTTTATTATATTAATTCATCCTTTTCTGATTAAGTTGGAATATGTTGCATCTTTAGCTACAGTCAGATTAAATTTATTTGGATGGTACTGGGATAAAGTAGGGAAGACTATAAGATATATTTATAAGACTGTGTGATTACATCTACAAGAGAACCAATAGTCTATAGTGCAAAGACAATAGCAATTTTGATTAGTTCTCCTCCATATTTTAATAATTCAGTAGCTATGTTTCCTTCCCATTCCTGTTATTTTCATCATAATCAGTCTCTGCATTACCTCTTCTGCAGATATCGTTGAGTACTCCTGCATGGGTTATTCTGTTTCCTGGTGGTACATAAACCCTGTTCTATTTTCTGAGAGTAACGTTTTATAGTGTGTAACCCATTGGTGCATGTGTATGGTTTTCCCTGCTATTGTTTTAGTGTTTACTTTCATATCGGTTATAATTCTCCATACTTCTGACAATTTTGAGCATCCTATCATGTTCTGAATCATTCGGATTGTGTCTTCCCATTTTATATTTTTTGTTTGATCGATTGATCTTCTTATTAGTTTGTTTTGATTTTTATAGTCTAGGCGTCTTTGTGGGGTTTTGTTTTTAGGCCGCCTTATGTAATGCTTTTTTGATATTTGCATATTCCTGTTCTACTTTATCATGTGGTGTACTTATCAATTTTACGCCTATTCTACAGTTGTACAGCAAGAACTTAGTATACAAATACTAAGTTCTTGCTACAGATATAATTTGTATTTAGGGTCTGTGTGTGCTTTATTTTGTTTATCGTGTGTTATGTATGGTCATTTTATTTTGTGAATATGATTATGTATGATTATGTTCATCTTTAATAGGAAATGATCAATGCCACAAACCCCTTTTCTCTCGATATTCCAATATTTTTAGAAATCGGTTTTGTTTAACTACGAAATCGTCAATGATATTGACCTTATAGTAAATTTTGAAAATATTATATGAAATGTTAGGGAATGTGTTCCAAATTACTTTATTGCCATGATAAAACTAGCTATTGCTCTTTCAACGATGATTGAGACTACAAATACTTTTCATATATGTTCTATTTAATTCTTTTTGTGGAATTTTACAACAGAAATATTCTTGAAACATATTTAACTGTGAAATGCATTGAACGAATGAACCTAAAATATTAACTCAATATTAAGAAACTTTGTGTAAATAAACAGCAACAGATGTCCCACGAATATATTTTGTACAATGTTAATAAAATGTAATTATATATGATAAATATTACGTAACAAAATGTCATGTCCTCAGTCATGGAGGGAATGTGTCTCCATTAACCCTGGTACTATCATAAAAGATAAAGAAATTAAAAAAGAAAGAAAGAAAGGGCAACTTTGTATTCTGTGCAAAAATCCGTAACTAAGGATTGCTTGAGCGTCATCTTGTGTTTCTTCTGTTTTAATAAAGAAGAATCAACATAGATCTCTTTGTCAGTGCAAGAAATTGTGACAGATTGGCATTTTAACACAGACCTTAAGTTTTGGCAGGCACAGGCAAGAGAGCGCATCCTGACCAACGTCCCCTGAACAACGGCTCCCCCTCAGTAAACGATGCCAGCATCATCTGTTCATCTGTTAGTAGCGTTCATAACACTAATATCCATTTCTGTACCGGTCCCCATGACATATACTTTTGTATTTTGATGTAGAAGCTTCTGACGTTTCTCCCAATCAGATAATAAAATAGAATTATGCACATTAAATAATAGACGTACTGACCTAGTAAATGGCTCCGCAAATGTCTTTCCTATTCCTATATACAGATAGCTTAAAATTCAGTACCTAAACTGGGGAAAACATAAATTGCAAGAAACTAGAAATAAGTAGAAATAGATTGTAAATTGTATTCCACATGGCAGTCGTTAGTCTTCCCTGTCTCTTTGCAATCTTTGCATGTCATGGAAGGCATGCAATATTCCCGCCCACACCAACATACGAATCTTCGACGACATGCGAATATATATATGTGGTGAAATATCGTACCACTTAGAAACATACTTGGAAAAATTCAAATTCCCTTTGTGCACATTCGACGATGATTCAGGTGTCTTGAGAGACAATGGCATTTTGCGCCACAGGTAGAGGGCAATAAAGAACAATTAGCCTTTAAACCGCCACGTGCGGCGGCGAAATTCAGCGCACATTTCAATTTGAATTAAATCTTCTCATTTGTTTATATTTAACAAAAAAAAACGAACAAAAAGGAACGAATAAAAAGATAAAATAATTGCTAGACAACGTCAGGATGAAAGATTACACAAGGCATGTGCAGTTTGTTTTTGGTTTAATTACTTTAGTTCACACAATATGTAATTGTATTTTTAATCTGTTTGGAAATGCACACATTACTTTTTTCAAACTTCGCAATGTATGTTGTTGGTTTAAAATCAAACAAGAAAAGTTTCTCCCTCAAGGAACAAACTTGCTCATGTAGGGGCAATCGCTTTCATCAACTTTCATCGATTTTCTCTACTTTTTCAAGAGATCTAATCATCTTTTCCAAATTAGCATCAAATTTCGAATATGACTTTCGTTATAACCAGTCCTTTTTGTGGAGCATATATGAAAATCTAGATAAAAATGAAATAATTGTCGCACATCAGGAAACAAGATAGCAAATGGTGACGGACAGTCTGTTTCTGATTTCTGGCTTTTTTATTTATTTTAAAATAATTTAAAAGTATGTAATGATATTCTATATTGTGTGAATGTCTTATCAGTATCAATGTTTTCTTTTGAATTTTGAATTGTTTTGACTACCAAGTCACAGTAAAGAATGAATTAATTTGATATAAGGACAATTTTAGATTAGCCAAGGCTAAAAAATAGTCAGGTTTTTTGAATAATCTATCTGTGGGTCAAAAAAATCATTGCCATCGGATTTCGACGGCTGGTATACTCGAAGTTAAAAATTCACAATTGTTATCCAACATCAGGAGAAATGACTTTAATTACTTAATTTCACAATTTTATTGATAATTATATAGTTTTCAAATGCACAATAGACACGTATTTTGAAGAAATAGTTAATATTGTTGGTTTTGAAGTAATTCACTTTGAAATTTAATTTTAAAGTCCGTTTCTAACCATATAATAATACTCGATTTTCTTTTCTATAAGAAAAAAAGTTTGCTATGAAGTTGTTGGTGATTTGAGAACATAGATACTTCTTAGATTCCTTAGATAGAACTTAAGTGCGAAGGTATGAAGGTCAAACTACTAGATGAGAAGGGAACCATCGTGAATATTCCCTGATAGTCATTTTGGTGGGTTATATTTATTTAAATATTAGTTTTTGGGTCTCAAAACTTTTGACCGTGTTTAAGTGCGCAAACAGACATTAGGCTGATACGGTGGTGGAAAATGGGCAATACGTTTGCTAATTTATAACTTTATAATTTTGTAATAATTGTGTATCTTATCGTATATTAATGTGGATTATGTCTAATGTGCCCTTTTTTAAGGGTATGATTTGTAATGTTTGCGAATTTATATGAAGGAGTCTTGATGTCGCGGCAATTAGCAAGAAGACTGGACTTCTAAATAACGTCGTTTTCGGCCGGACTCTTGGTGTCGTAATTAGAATATAGCGCTAGGTTTAGAACTTCAGGTGCCACATGGATCTCTTCGTGAACAAATCCATCCCTGCACTCCACTGTCTTGTCACCAGCGTTAGGCATCCATCAGACCGCCGGCGTCGCGTCGCTTCGCTTCGTGGTTTCCTTTGTTTGACTCATGAATTAAGAGGAGATAAGTTGTTTCTTCGAGTTGATTTAACTCCTTCCAAATATATTCGTAAGAGAAGGATGGGCATAGAAGCACGAAGCCGAAGTCGGCAGTGTGGCGGCCCCCTTACGAAGAAGTCGCTTCCAGTACAATCAATTTACTGTGTTTGTCCAAGCGGCGGTCGCTGAGGCGGGCATTGCCAGGCTATTGCCCAACTGTGGCGGAGTCAGATCCAGTCAGAGGAAAGTTCTACAAAGTGCGGTGTCTTTATCGCTGCTGTACGCATCAGCAGTATAGCATAAAGCCCTACAAATTGGCAGAAATGCTAATGCAGCCAACGAGGTCCTCCGACGAGGATGCCTTAGAGTTGCTTCGGCATACAGAACAGTGTCCAGAGAAGCCGTCATGGTTATAGCGGGATGTCCCGAACCACTCTGCTGGCAAAGGAACGAGAGGTCGTTCGCCGATCCCGGAACTGTTTGAAGGAGGAGAAAATAGCAGCAAAAACCACAGCCCGAGAAGATATCATGAAGGCGTGGCAGGTCCAGTGGGATGAAGGTGGCCCCGTCGACTCATCCAAGGTCTCCCTTCCTGGGTCAACAGGAAGCATGGGGAATTGGCATACGAAACCACTCAGGTCCTGACGGGCCACGGCCTACCTAAACCACATGGGGATCAGAGACACTGGGGACTGCCAAATGTGTGGCAGCAGCGAAGAGGATTCTGCGGAACATACGCTGTTTGCTCTCTGAGGAGTGTTGGGAGATAATATCCAACTATCCTAGGGGTATAGTGAGGGGCAGGATAGCCCAAGGAAGAGGTAAGGGCAAATAGCCCTACTCTTACCAATATAGGTTTATAAATATACCACTATATCCATATGATTCTTTTTCAGTGATTAGCCTGCCCATAGAATGTTCCCTCCTCAGATCAGTATTTGAGACAGTGGATTAAATTTACCACGACGAGCATCCTCCATTTGAGGACGATCAAATTTGGGCCGAGAGTCATCTCTCTCACCTAATAATCATGAACCGGTTAAATAAACATACTTAGCATCTGTTTTTTTTATAATAGTCAACCAACCTAAGAACAAAAAAGAATTAGAAGTCATACTCCTTTATGGTCAAATTACGTGTCTTTATAAAAATGCACCTTGTACGGTGCCGTTTTATTTTTAATCAATTTGGAAATATCCAATTATTTCTTTCGGTATTTTGAGAAAGTTAGTCACTAAGAAAAGCCTCAAGCCAAGTTTTAAAGTGCTTTTCTCAAAAATCCGATTTATAAGCGGATTTTCTAGTAACTTCTTGAATAACAGAGGAAAAGAAAAGAAAAATATGAAAGAAACTTTTATGTGTAAGGTAATTTTAAGCACCAGATGTCATCAATTTCCATCCATGTCATCTACAGGTAATCATATTTTTACAAATCCTTCCCTTCTTCGCAGGTTCGAATTCGATCGATATCATCTAATTTTCGAAATGATCCTACTTTTTACAGATTAGTCTTGTCCTTCTTTAGATTATTTAATACCATCTAATATTTGTTTGAGGCTCCGGAATAAAAATCTAGATAAAATTAAAACAATTATCAGCCATCCCTTGGAGGCAAAATTAAACAAGTCACGCTCAATTTGCTTCAGGTTTAATTACTTTATTTCAAACAATAGCAGTGTTATTTTTAATTTGCGTAAATATACTATAACCGGGTATAAATTAAACAAAAGAGTGGAATGTCATGTGATTTATGTTCTTTTTACATTAACTTGTTCATAATAAAAAATATATATATATATATATATTTATATCGTGCCTATGTTGTCACTGCTATTGTCTCTCTTAATTATCAGAACTGTGCTCGTGGTAACTAAATACGAGTAATGACAATGTGTCTGTGATGCTCGGCAAAGTTCCCTAGTCCTATCCGCTTCCTTCTTCCTCGCCGTTATCTTTTTGGGGGGATAGAGATGAGGCATTGTAACTGGACCGTTGCAAAATAGGGGCAAATTGCGTTTGATGGCGCCTCCATGCAATTAATGCACATCCTACCTTTATTAATACGCTTGAAACACTTATTAATGTACCGAAATATTAGTAAAACAATACAGAATGTGACTAATTTCATTATTTTGTCGTTTCTATGAATAATGGCCTCTTGACTAACACTAGTTCAGAGAATTTGATTTTTTTGTTTTCGTAAAGATCCAAGCAACAAGTTAATTAACCACATTCAGGAGCAAATTTCCTACTTCGAGGTAGTCTATTTTATTTTTTGCCTTCCAGTGAGAAGACGTACGATTGTCATTCCTGCAAGAGGGCGTAGGAAGCTCTATATTTTAGAAACCTGGAATTATGATATGTGAAGTGCACTATGGCTCTTTGATGTACGTCTTGTGTAGGAAAATATGGTTTCGCACTCAGCTCTTATAATAACATTTTATTATCAGCATGCTCAGTGATGGTATATATGGCATTAATAAATGCCAACAAATGGAATCTCACATGAGACTTGACATTTATATTATCTACAAGATTATTATATTGTTTCAATTATGTTTTATTTTAATTTTTAAAACTGCATTGTGGTTTCGTAAAGATGTAATCTTGATAAAATAGAGAAAATTGACATTACATATGTTCTATATTCACTCATACAATATATTTTATGTCGATTTTCTCTATATTCACTACGTACTTCACTGTATGCATTATTTTTCACGAAATATGAGAGGTAATTTAAAGATATATCATTTTTACCAACCCAAGGTTGGTTGAGCAGGTGTTTCTTCTATTTGAAAATATGATTGATATTTTATGTTTCTACATGACATACTTTGCTTTAAATTTGTAAATTATCTCTGTAGACTTCAAAAATACACGTTAAACATATTTTAAAAGCTTTTTAAATTTAAATATCATCATTATCAACAAAATTTGGTTTACAAAAACAGTAACTAATATAATATTTCGAATAGTTTAAAGAAAAAATAGGAAATGAAAATTTTACAATATAATTACCTATAGCAGGAATAAACAACCTGTGGTCCTACTGTAGCCCTCTGAACACATTTGTGCGCCCCGCGAAACATCCCAAAAAGTTGTTTATAATTAAATAAACTTGAAGATTATGCCAGGAATATTAGAGACTCCCGTTAGAGACGATGTAAGCCCAGACTGAAGGCGGAGTGTGTGCATCCCGCTTCTTCTTCTTTTTCTTCTTCGTTCACCCGCCTTGTCGCTGACCGGGCATAGGCCAGTGACCTGTCATTCTTCCAGAGTTTTGAGGGTAACTATAAGCATATTAATTCCCTTTGGGTGGGTTGCTAGCCTTGCCCAGGGTGAAGAAGACTTCTATAACGACAACCACATCGACAACCGGAGCGAGTAGAGGTGAATCCCGCTGATGAAATAAATTGCTTACACCTGAGTTGTGGTATATGACAATGTAACTTCGATAAAGTAAATATAAAAAATGTTTTATACATTACTTATAAATATGTTTCCACATTGCTAAATTATTATTCAACAACGTCAGATATGGTACATTTTCTAATACTTTGTAATATTTTCTAATATTTATTTTGAATATTTTCTAATAATTTGTTGTCGCCTTTTTTAAATGTATATATTTTACGTATAACTTTTTTTGTACATTACAAACTAATTAAACACGTGTGTAAAGTTTGTTAAGTGGATTTCATTTAGCATTAAATAACACCTAATTTTATACTTTCAAGTCAAAAAATCTAAATTTATGAGTACTTGTGTCAAAGTCGAGTAAAAATGAAAATTCAAGATTTCTTGTCCATGGATTCTATTCTATTGAGTCGTAATTCTGATTAAATTCCCCTTATAAAAATTTAATTCTATAATTATAGTTAATTTAGTAGAGTTAATTGGTAGAGCAAAGGTGCCCGGTTCGATTCCTTGTAGCGATATAATAAGATCTTGCACTCCTGCTTTTCCCATGTTTTGAATATGGAGCAGGCTTGGGCAATGGACCTGCAAATCAACCCGGTGAAAGAAGCACATTAACTAATACAAGTATGGTGAGAAAGGCGAGGTGAAAGCTGACGTGATCGGAAAGTTGTCAGATGATATACAATTAATTAACAACAAAAGTTATTTGAATAAAAGTTCTTATTATTATTTATCGACAAAAAATGTATACAATAAGAAGTCCATATCTATAAATGCAAAGCTAAGGCACTGCAATACCGTTAGTAAACCAGTGGGCCTATATGCCTCAGAATGCCTTACACTAAACACAGCCAGACAGTTAGAGAAGGTAGAAAAAAAAGGAAAGAAAAATTATACAAAAAAAACGAAGTATGAAGAAAGAAAATGGAGAATGAGAAGCATTAGAGAGACCAGAATGTCAAGAATGGAAAAAATATCAGATGTGACATGATGAGGAGAAGAAGATCCTTGGTCCTTCACGGACACATCAAAAGAATGAAGGAAGGAAGACTGACAAAGAAACTATTCAATATCTTCGACAAAAATACCAAAAATACAGCTAACTTGAACCAAGGAGGTCAAGAAAGAAATGAAAACAGATGGAGGGGAGGTGGAGAATAAAAACAAATTAAGGGAGAAGATCAGTGGATTAGGGGGGGGGGGGGTCCAAGAAAAGGAAAATAAGAAGACAAGCAAAATAGACAAAAGAAAGAAAAAACAGCATGGAGAAAGAATGAAGGAGTACTTGAGGAGAAGAATGAGGAGAGAAACATAGTCATGAGAAACTATTTCACGTGGTTCATAAATAAATAAATCAAAAAAAAAAGTTCTCATTAAATATAATTAAAATATAGCCTATAAAAAAAGAATATAGTTATGTATCACATTTGGAAAAATAACAACAAGTATGTTAAAGTAATTATAAGAAATGTTGAACATGACATTTGAAAAATACGAACATATTTTCTACTATTTATGTTCTACTAACATATTCCAAACAAAGTTAAGTATTCTGTCAGTGTTACAACAAAGTACTAGAACTTGTTTTCGTTTTTTAGATTTACCATAATTTATGTTCAAATAAAATGCAAAGTTTACGTTTCAATATTTAATTTTTATTATTTTAAACAACTTTTTTAACTCTAGGGAAATAACTTATATGTAACGGTATTATTATCATACATATATTATCTTTCTTATATTTGACCTGTAAACACCATACGACAGAAAACAATATTCTATTTTCTGGTTGATGCATACGTGCCCACGCAAGTCGTGATGGAATTGTAAGCAATTCCGGAAATATGACTTTAACAAATTAATAGCATTCCAATGTTTTACCCCATTCAACGTGTGAATTATTACGACGAGCATCAAATAGTAGCCAAACAATAAACTCGATAACGATACTAATAATAATCATAAAGATAAGTGAACGCTCTGGAACATATTTGCGAATGACAATATGGACTCCCTGATGACACTTTTCGAGGCTAATGCATTGATCGATTGATCTTTTGTTCGCCCTGTAACGGCGATTGTGGTCTCTGCTATGTTTATGCTACTAGTCTATTGCATCAGGCATATTTAAATCGTATATAAATTGCTCTTTAACGTCCATATAGTATTTGTTGGAACCTCTTTAGATAGTTCAATTATTTATGTATTCTCCACATTACCGTTTTGAATAAACAGATTGATTCGCTTATTGTTCGAAATCGTTGTAGAGGAAAACCAAGGATATGTGTATCGATAGATAGATCAGTGCAGCGTAGGATAGATTGTGTAGGGGGTTCATTAATAACTGATAGGAACTGGTCGGTACAGAATATCAATACATTATTAGCAGCACTCAGATTAAATCACTCGGGTAAATATTTGCGTGGCCGATAGCGGTTCACCTGCCCGCGCTGTGATTTGACGAATAATGCTACGCCGCGCCGGAAGTATGCCGTTGGCAAATAAAAATTGGAAATATGACATTCTTTATTTTTATATTTTCTGAAAGTTTGTCTTTGGCAGTGACTTGTGCTGCCCAGGGCATAGTTTTTTTTGAAATTCTTTCCGACAATCGCATTTTATCTATAAATTTCTTAGCAACTTTTTGGTTGTTAAAATAAATTTGTTTCTGGTGTCGTTAGGGTTGAAGTTATATTTTGGAAAAGGTTGTCATCGTCATTCAACGCTTTCTCTTCTAAGCAACAAAAAATATGGCAAATGACAAACATCGAAACGGAAAATTTCGAAAATCATGTGCCCCTGAATACAAATATGGATAATTTTTCTCATACATATATTTTTCTCATACTAGTGGCAGAACAGAAGACTCGAAAAGAAGATAAAATAGTTGGCGAAAGCCAAGAACAATCTGAGTTTAATTACTTCATTTCATAATATATGCAATGTTAATTTAAAGCACTTTGAAAACCAACTATACATTTAATACGAAATTCCTTTTACAAATTCTTTTCTGAAATTGGTTATTATCATTGAATTAATTTGAATCATGCAATGCAATCGATTTAAAATGGGCACTTTACAGGTAATTGATCCGTCTTGAACATTACTCATAGAGCAACTCTTTGCTTGCTCTCCTCTCCTAATAATATATCCCGAATTTTGCTATAAGAGCGTTCGTAATTTCTCATT
Organism: Mimaenictus wilsoni; assembly: GCA_027575185.1. NCBI lineage: Eukaryota > Metazoa > Arthropoda > Insecta > Coleoptera > Staphylinidae > Mimaenictus > Mimaenictus wilsoni. The sequence goes on along the minus strand of JAODAC010000004.1, from coordinate 3,279,457 downwards.
TAAAACCATTCAGATTCACGAGAAAACGAAAAAAGACAATCATGAGATCAGCAAACAGTATATAATACAAAGTATGATTTCTTTGTATACCTGAAAGAGATAAGGAGGAAAAGGGGACAAGAAAGAGAGAGAGAGAGAGAGTTATTGACCAATGAAATCACTTAATATGCTATATATTATATATTAACTATGCTGCTCACACAAGCATAGCAATAGAAGGTAAAAGATCCGTCTTGAATATTATTTATGCTGTACACATTCCTTGTTCTGCACTTCTAATACTGTATCTTGAATTTTGCGATGACATTCATAACTTCTCATTTAGGCCCATTCAACTTCATGAGAGAACGGCGACTATGTATTTCCAGCATACAATATAAGGTGATCAGGAAAGACACTGTATACATGCACTAATGCAATGTATACAGTGTCTTTGCAAAAATAAAGAAAAGGAATGTTACCAATGAAATCATCTTAAATTGGGTGCTCACCGCAAGCGCTTAAACATTTCTTAATTCTTATCCCATAATATATTATAACTGCCTTTTAATGTAACTATTATAAAAGAAAAAAATTCTTCTTCATAGATGCGTTTGCTTTTTGTCTGCAACAACTTTCATCTGATATTATCAGTGAATTTTATACTACCTTTTCCTGTAGACGTCCTGCTCTGGAGACGTGGGCGTATGTTAACTTTCTACACTTGATTTCGCCTACTTCTATCGATTTCACCTATACTTACTAGATGATCCTTCGTTTCCAGTAATGTCTTCTTTCGAAAATGCTGTTCTCTAAACATTGTATTGAAGGTAACTAAATATTTTATTCCTTCTACAGATTTGCCCTTAACCAACAGTTCTATCCTCGCTAATATTTCCTTCAACAAAGTGGTTTCAAGTTTCGTGAGTGTATCTTGGATGATCAAGATACAAAAAATATTCTTCGAATGTTTATAACTTAATATATCTCTACGAAATTTATTTGAATAGAGCTAATCCTCAGGATCCCTTTTTCTCTATACTCACATATCCAATAAATTGAGCATCCACAATCTCTTAAATATTGCACCCTCCCCCTCCTAATCCCTTACCATAAGAACTGAGAATTAGTGAGTGATCTCTCAAATTCTCACTACTTACTGAACTTTTTCAGTACCGCAATCTTTTAGATCTAAGCATACTACTTTCTTAACGATTTCTTGTTAATATGAATTCTTCATCAATTGTGATTTATACTCTAATTTTAACCAATCAATGGTTTATCCGACATTGTTTACATCAAACCACCGAAGAACAATCGGAAAATTCCATGGTTTATCCAATTATTCGCGAGAAGAATTGCGTCGCACAACAGGTGTGGGTGCATTTGGGGCGGTATCGTCGCGCGGATGCGTAGCGCATCGTTTTGGTTGCCGCCTCCGACGCCGCCGCCGCTGCCTTCATGCCGGATATAAAAGATGCCGGCAGCGGAGGTGCGATCACACAGAAAACCTAAACCGACTAAGAAACATATTTCCAAAGATCTGGCCGCCTCTTCAGTATAAATACAGGTTATACAAGTGTGTGAGTTCACCGATTTCAAATTCAACAAGTTTTTCCCCAAATTCAACAAGTTTTCATCCAAGTTTACATACTTGTAAGTACATATTTTTATAAAATTTTCTTTTTCTTTCATTTTTGTTTTTATTAAAAATACTTTAAGTAGTTTAAGTTTGTTAGCTGATCGGAGGTATACTGTTTATAAACTTGTAATGAAGAATTTCAGCTAAAACCAAATTAAAAACGTGCAAAACAATAATTTAAACAATCTTTAATCATACATTCTTCGTTAAACTCCCAAGGATCTTTCTAAGGCACTTCTTTTCAGTCTTTTTTAAATGTTTATACATCAAGATTAAAATAAATGGTATAACTTTCACAGGATAATTTAATTCGTCGCTTTATCCTTGCCCGTGTCTTCATGGAGTTTTCTTACGCCGTTTTTCCTCATTACCTTGCAATTGTTTCCATATCACATAACACTGTAGACATTAATTACGACCCAGCCGACATACTTTTCTCGTTCAAATTAAAACAATGCATCCTTGTTAAATTTTAATGATTCATCTTCAACCAAGCAAGCATACAAAACTAAACTAAATCATCTTGTTATGAATAATGAGAGATGCTAATTATTCGTAGAAATTCAACCCTGCAACCAGATATAGGAATGAATTAACATAATTAGCAAAATGTTGTGCTCCACCTAGGATTAGAGCAAAATGCATCATTGCACGTGTCTGGCAATGACATTCGGCGCATTCGTCCTCGTGCTGGCTGCATCCACATCGTCAGCTTCGACAATCCCGGTAATCGTCTGTCCCCCGGGCCTGAAGGAAGCCCCCGCCAGCGTTCGCAAACTCTGCACGACTCTGATGGAGATAGAAACCCCGCCGGAAGAAGGTAAGCCATCATCCACCCAATGACAATTGCCCTTACGTCACGCATTAACATTCGCTGCACGCACGAAACTAATCCAAACAGGAAAACAATTGCGTCTTGCAAAAAGAGATTGAATTCTCCACAGACGTTGGCTTTGGGAGTGCACCTTCAGTCAACGTTTTAAGTTTCTTCGGATGTTTGATTGTGTGCCAACAGGTGATATCCTGGACGGGCCCGTCTACGACCACCATACGAATGACATTCGGGGAGTGAAGCGGCAGGACGTCGATCACGTCTTCCTGCGATTTGGGCGACGGTACGGCCTCTAGAGATTTTATCATCTCTCTTCCTCCGCAATGCCGACGGCGTTAACTCGAACATATTAATGGACCTTCCACCTGCATTTTGATTAACCTGGGGACTGATCAACACAATGGGCCACACATTCCAACATTCGCACACACATCAACACACACATGACGACACTTAATTGTATACAGAAGAGAACAGGGCGAACTGATAAGATGTATTTTTCTTTCGCACATTTTGTAACTGCTAATTCCAACCTTCACATGCTTCAATGTGCACTGAGAGTTATCCATGTCCTAATAAGATCTTCATATTGTACAAAAAAAAAATCAAAAAAAAAAAGAAAGATATAAACGAGTGCCAAGAACACACTCTATTACAAGATGTAAAAATTATTTATTATACTAATTATATTATACTAACAACAAGTATACTAATATATTAACTTTATTTGTAAATGTATCAGTAGATATAGTAAATAAAAATATAAATTGGCAAACTTACTTATGTTTATTGTACAGATCAAGATGTTTATTTCAGATATACATTTTCATCTTAGATTACTTCTGGTTTATCCTGATACAGATTTTAACACCTGAAATGATATTCTCCAGATTGTTTACATAAGAAATGTTTAAATGATTAAGTATGCGCCTGCAATACCAAAGTTTGGACATGTATATACTTTACCTGTAAAGATATAATTACGCCCTTCCCTTGGAAAGTATTTGTCAGTCTTTAGATCTTCTTAGTCTTGAGTATCTTCTTAAACCTTTTAAATTACAGACACATTTTGAGGAAGTTTTTAGTTTTTGAGGAAGTTTTTACCTTCATAGAAAGTAAGTTGAGAGAAATAATAGTAACCATCCTCATGGAAACTCTCATTGCAATCCATTAAAATTATCTATGTTTAATTCTGATATATCTTTTATATTTAAGCGAATTTTCCCAAAATTTTAGACAACACATATTAACTCCCGAATTGTTAGAGCTACTATCTTCCGACGTGTTTATACAGTTTTAACGAAAATAAGTCGCCCAAGCACGTTTTTCTCCAATATTTAGTGAATATTTCAGAAATTGCATATTAATTCTCGAACCTTTACAGCTACTTCCGATGTGTTTAATCACATTTTTTTATCGAGAATAAGTCAACTAAACACGGTCTTCTCGATGTGTTCAAACACTTTTTAGCGAAAAAAGTCGAAATTTTTCTCAAAACTTCAGTAAGGTTGCCCAATAAGGAAAACAAGTAAAACTAAAAATGCGAATGATTTATTTAATAGGAACAATAACATATTTATTTCACAACAGATGTAAAATTTCGATGTAGAAGATGGTAACATTTTCATATTTTCAGGATTAATTTAATATTCATTCTGTTTCGAACACAAATCTCATCTTAAAAAAAATTTCATATTCAGTCGAGGACATAACACATTTTCAAAAACAATCATAAGAATCTAGTGAGTTATACAAAGTTTTATAATATTGACAGTTTTCGAAATAAACTCCAAACAAATAGAGGAAATGAAGAATATTTAATGAAGCGAAATATTTAAGCGAATTCTACTCTCTTAATTAACCCATACTTTAATACTTTAATAGTATAAGGTAGTTACTTAACAACTTAATTTAGAGAACTTTCAACTAAAACTGAATAATGATGAAAATGAATGTCGTTATTAACATATAATGTTACCTATTAGAAAAATTAAAATGATTTGCCTGAAATTATTTTAAATTATTAATCTTTAAACTTGATTAATCCATTTTATCACGATATATACTTCCTATACAGCCTCATCTAATTTTATTTTACCTTCCCTAATAGTTTCAAGGATAATCCTAATGTTGCCCCAAGGGTACAAGTGTCCTCAGTGTTTTCAACTTCGTGAAAAGCTCCGGAAGTGGATACTAAATTGGCATCTAACGTTTCCAATTAGAAATCTACGCATATCTAAACAATCCGTAACCTTGTAGGAAAATTCCAATGTAATTGCAGGAAAATACGGTCTGACAATGTATGATTTTAATACCCGTCGGAAGATACATACAAGGTTTAGTCACATTGTTAATAGAATCGCAGAAAAGCCAGGGACGACGCCTCCCAGAAACAGTGAAATTGAGAGAACAATTTACAAAATTAACTTTCCAGAAGCAAAGAAATACATTTTGAATTTTTTTTAAATTACATATCGGCTGAATATATTGCACCATAAATATTTTAAATGACATGATATTACATATAACTATTTAGTATGATGATATATCATTGTTATAGAAAATGGATAAAATAACATGGATTACTATCTCGTAAAACACCTGTTACTTAATGGTTGTAAACAGCGTGCAGCAATTATTCGAAAAAGCCTGCTGTTATGGAATGGCATCGGCTGCAAAATCAATAAAGAACGTCGCAGACATATGTGATTTGATAATACATGTCATTAGATATAATATTGCTCCAAAGTGTAGCATGTAAATGAAACAGACACGCGCTTGATGCAGTAGTTTCGGTGTGAGTCAAAATCCGTTTTTCGTATGCATGCATCGACAGGCGACTTTGACGAACGCTGTAACGGGTGCAAACAAGCGTTTTGAAGGAAGCGTGTGCCAAAATCATAAAGCGTGCGTCAAAATCCTTTGGAGTGCGTTCGTAGAAGCTACTAATTGAACGCATTAACACACGTACTTTTGAATTATACTCACCTATTATTAAGATTTATGCCTTAAGAACACATTGTCAGAAAGAGTGCGTCAAATCTCTCAATGCAATCTCCAAATATTATATTTGTGTGTATAATAGGAATATGGGTAAAAAAAGAATGTAATTATAAAATTCAATTTCTGCTGAAAATGCAGCAAACTTTAACTGAACAGTATTTTTCTTTCTTTCCTACATTACATTCCGGCAACAGTCGACTGTACGACGATCATTCAGCCATACCTTTGGATCCTATATTTGGATATCTTGGGATCAAATTCTCCATAATTAAGAAATTTATTGAAAATAGTATTTAAATAAAAA
>JAODAC010000004.1:3245601-3273597 GCA_027575185.1 Mimaenictus wilsoni | reverse complement strand
GGTCGTAGCTGGCGCGGAAAAGCTTCCCAGCGTCCCCAGGGACGCGCCTAAGATTGGAGTCGGATAGCCAGCGTGAAATAGTGCGGAATAACGTGGTAGATTTGGCGATTTAGGTCAGTTAATAACATATACAAACGCTAACAGAGGAGAACGGATCCGTAGAGGCGATTTAATCATCCTGGGAGTTTTCTAATAGTTTCTTTGATTTAACCACATATAGGAATAGAGTTTAGGGGAATAGAATTTAGAGAATTAGAGTTGTTCCTGAATAGTATTTGTTCAGATAGGGCTGTCTCTGTTAAATATTGTTCTGCCATTGTTTTCAGACAGAGAGAGTGTGAAAGAGAGTCTATTTTGGGTAACTTTGGAAAGTACCTTCAAGTTGTCAGAGGTACTTTAATGACAACTGTACTTATTCTGAAGAACCTTTCATCGAAATGATTTGGTAATGTAATGGATTCCTACTAACGAGGAAATCTTTATGCGCCTTTGTTCAGAAAGTGATATGTGAAAGCGAAATAGGGGAAATAAGATCCCTGGGACTATTCATGAAAATTTATTCTACAATCGATTTGAGAGTTTCTCCTTCTACTACATGGGTTCTTTCAGTATGATATCCTATAGAAACAATAAGAGCTAATAAAGACTTATTCTTTGATCAGCAACAGATCTGGTAGAGGTTGTCAAGAATAGTTTCTGAAGAATAGACTTAACCTGAATAAATAGGTTTGGACTTCCCTGATAAGTTGGGACTTCCCTGGTAATGAAAATAACACCTCTACTCGCTCCGGTAACCACATTAACATCTGTGGTTGTCTTTATAGAAGCCTTCTTCACCTGGTCGAGACTGGCAACCTACCCAAAGGAATTAATATGCTTATAGTTACCCAAAAATCATTCTGGAAGAATCACAAGCCACTGACCTATGTCCGATAAAGCGGGTGAACGAAGAAGAAGAAGAGACTTGCCTGTCAATAGACATCTATTTTTTACCAGCGGCTCGTTGTCTTATTTATTCGGCCTTCAAGCTTTACAGAGTATAGTAGCCTAATAGGAAAGATCGGGGTTTACAACCCGAAGGATCCCGGTTCAAATCTTGGCAGTGCTCACCACCAGGATTTGATTCTGGCATCTCGCTCCGATAACCACATTAACTTCTGTGGCTGACAAAAGTCTTCTTCACCCTGGGCCAGGCTAGCAATCTACTCAAGGGAAATATTTATACTCATAAAATCCTAGAAATACATCTGGATGAACCCGGGCAATTGGCCTACGTCCGTGCAACGAAAATGCTGATGAGAAGAATGGACTATCAAAATGATGTTTCATGAAAACAACTACATTGCAAAATCTTCATTACATAGCAACTTTCAGTATTATGTCATCTAGTGAAGTACTACTGATCCATAGAAACGGACTAGTAATAGAGATTGTGGAGAAGAGTACTAGAACTGTTTCAGGAAAGCGAATGTTCAGATTGAGAATACCCCTGACTATTCTACAATTGTTTTCAGAGATTGCAAATAGTGGAAATGTAATAACATTCGGATTGTCCATAGTATAGCCTATACAAACTTTGCTTTTTATGTTTCAAATTTTATTTCAGGAACATTTGCTGATAGTTAACAATTTAATTAACAAATATCTCTAGGGAAACTACTTCATTTACTAATTTGAACTTTTTTTAAATAAAAGTTTGATACATATTAGGATCGATCAATTCAATTTGTTAGGATACACAATTGCAGTTTACTGCTTTCAATTCAGATCCACATCCTGAACCTGTCGAAAACATACTCCAAACGAAAAAAGAGAATCGTTCTGTCTCTGCCCAAATATTGAGTTTACAGTTCTTTTCATGGGATGTGAACGCCGCCGCCTGTGTGTATACAATGTATCCAAACTGAATATGTCTTTTGTTCATGCTACCGTAAAGGGGGGCGGGGAGGCAGCCAGCAGGCAGTTTTGAAGTTCTCAAAACGATTTGTGAACAGATCGAACGCGCCGCGCGTGGTCATAGAAACAAACATTCACGATGGGGCACTAAAGACGTTAATTCGTGATGGAGTACTGCATTAAAAATGAAGTGGGCCAGCCGCACCAGGCAGTAGTAGAGGCGGCTGACGGCTGCAACGTGCGGCGCGGATTATACATAATTATGAGCGAGGCGAGAGCAGTGCAATTTCCAGCGCGGCCGGCCCCGGCATGTATGATTAGTGAGCTTAATTGGAAAATATGGCTGTGTGCCGCCAGCCAGCCGCCGCCACCGTCAAGCCCAGCCGCCCCAGCGGGTGGTGGCGGCGGCGAAATAAGCGCCTTGTTAAAAACGCGTCGAGAAAAAACATACTCACAGACACACAGTAATTCACAGCATTGCTGGTGGGAGGTGGGAGAAGGCGGAGTTAACTTCGCGGAAGTTGATGTTGAATCGGATGTGATTCATGGAATTCATGGGACAGATTTGCTGATAGAAACTTCCACATTGCCGCCTCTACTTTAGCGAGGCAGCGTTTACATGTCAAGTTTTAAGAGAATTTAATCACGAAGCGTCCCGGAAATCGAAATTTAACTTTTAGTGGGTAATGGGTTTTGGGTTAGATAGTGGTAGGATGCGTAATGAGGTGTTTCCTGAAGGGGTGTGATAGAGTAAGATAGGAATTTGCAAATCTAGGCGATTCAATGTAAACAACACATTGACCTAATTTCCGCACGACCACGTTTGAGTAGTGCCAAACCGCCACCCTCTCTGGCAGTCCTGCGATGGGGTGATGTACGCGTGCGTTACCAAGTACGAAGGGTACAAATCATTGTATGAATTTTGGATTGAGGGTTGTTCGTGAAAATAATGTGGTACCTGGGGGCATGGTGACGAGGAGAAAGACAGTGGCCAGCAGCGCCAGCGCTCGCTCGCAGCCGTATGCCGCCACCATCGTACTCCTAGTGGCGGTGGCGGCGGAGCGACGACGACGTTGATGGTCCGTTGGTGGGACGACGCTGTTGACAACGACGACAGCAACTGCACTTGGTGTAGCTGCTCATCGCGCGAACGAAGCCAGCAGTCCCCCGGATTTGGCCGTCATGCCAGCCGCCGCCGAACAACAACCGCCGCGACGCGCACCGCACGCCCACCCCCGACTGCTTTCGCGCGCTCTGCTCCGGCTGCGCTCCACCACCTCACCACCTCCCGCCTGCTCGTCGTTGTCGTTAGCGGCGACGTCGTGATCTCGCTGGATGGCGGCGGGGCGCGTGCGGCGGCGGGAGGGTCTCCACCCCCACGGGTCCGTGGGGCCTCGTCGTCGTCGTGCGGTGGTCACTAGCTGAGCGCCGCAGGCCGCACTCGCGCTGACGATGCACTGCCCATCGTTTGGTCGGGTACCGTTTTCAAAACCCGCCGAAAAACCTTCGTTCAAGGGGTTGTCGGGGGGGGTGTAAATGTGTACGTGTATATAGAAATGCGCGCGCGTCTTTCAATGTGTTAGTGTGTTCGTGTCCGTGTCGAGCGGGTGTATGACTGAGTGCCTGTTTATGTGTGGATGTATAAATGTTTTCGTGTTGGTGTCGGTCTCGGTCGGGTTTCTCGACGAATCGAGAGAGAAATTTGTTGTGTGTGTGGCAGGGCGCAGCTTCGCGCGCTCCCTTCTCGACACGACTGACCGAACGTACCGCTGCTCCTGCTGGTGGCGGCACCACCACAGCAGGCAGCAGCGGCGGCGGCCTCGAGATGCGTGGATGCAGCGGCGCGCGAGATCAATATGCGCGCGTTTCTCCCCGGGATGCTGCCCCCCATTTCCACCTATATATTCGACACACAAACCGGCGAAGTTGGGTACAAGTATGCGTAAGAAGTTAATGGTGGTGGGGAGGCGGCAGATGTGCTCCGGGCGCTCCCGAGATCGACACCGCAGTCGGGAACGACGACAAAGCTCGTGATTCTGCGGCGGTTGTCCTGTGGTGTTCCTTCTGTGGGGTTGGCATCACGACGTGTTCCTCGGCTCAGCTGTCGCTTTGCCGCCACCACAGGCGATGCATACTTCCGTTCATAACGCGGTCCTTATGTGTTTGTTGCCGAAAGGAGAAGATCTACCTCTTCTGCATCCCATCGCGTGTTTGCACCCCCCACCTCCTCACTTCTATCGGCTAGCCGCGACCACCACTCCACTCTCCAGTATGCGCTCGCGCAATGTCATCGCAGGTCGCAAATGTGCTTTAGGGCTATCGCAGGGCGCGCACCGTGGCCCTGACTTATTTTTTACTAACCTACATTCGCGGGCAGGTTCCCCTTTGCTCCCTTTACGAACCTGCTACAGGAAAGTCAACTTTCATAATGTGTTACTAAACTAAATTGTTTATTTGCTTTAATACAAGAAGGAATTAATTATTCACTTGAAAACTTCGTACAAATGTCTTGAAGCCTGTTCAAGAAGATTACAAATAGTTATAATTAAAATGCCAATTATAATAATGTTGATTATGATCAGGTAATGAGGTTTAGTTCTATCAAAATTTTCTCAAAATCATTCAGATTTTCCGTTTTGTTAACAAAATTTAAGCCTGAGATTAGAGAGTCTACATCGTCTCTTATTAGATGATTCCTGATAAAATGGGGTGACCGTTAGACACAAGTAGTTGGAGCCTTGATAAACAAGTAACCTGAATGTAATTGGGAATCAGCATACCAAGTCCAAAAAATGAAATGTTAAACGATCTTTGGCCCTGAGCCAGAGGACGAGGTCCAGACGACAACTGCTAGAATGCTGGTACTAGCGGTCCAAGTCCATGACTGTCATAGAATGACAGGAGCTAGAGATTAAGGGTAGTGGAATATTGAAGCCATCACATTCAGATCTCCTTGTTAAGAACAAACATTAATATTGCAGAGGACTGCAAGCCGACAGCTACCCGCTGCCTGTAGGTAGAGTGAAGTAAAAGAATGTGCATTTGCAGGAGTCTGATGAATAACTGACCTTTATTCTCTAAAAATGTTACGAACTGAAACAGAAGAATAAGTTTCTCCGCCTCTCGGACTTAGTGTGTGGGATCTTTTGGCGAGGCCTCCACCTATGATAACCGATTATCGCCTTGCCGTACCTCCGGATAATTGCGCCCTTGATCAGGCCACATGATTCTGCATAATGCAGGTGCTACCATCAACTTATAACCACACAGGTGCGATATGCAGCTTATTTTTAAGAAACGCGATGAGGCTGTAATACGGCAATCTGAGATATCCATACGCTCGTTCGCGGTGCCTGAACAAACAACAGATTAGTTACCATTAGGTCAAACATTCTCGAAAATAGCAGGTGTATGGAATGATGCAATATTCATCATCGGTTTCCCGACACTCCTGCATTAAATCTGAACAGGAACAGCCTAAGAGAGTTGATAAAACGTATTGTAGCTTATTTAAGAAACAGATTCGGCATATTTAAGAAACAGACATCAATGGACACCGCAATAGGCCGAATGGAACGGGTCAACATGCTGAGGGAGGTCAGGGTACTATCAGGGTGTTGGGCCATTGAATTGAAAACTAGAATTTCACAAGGAAACCCGATTAAGTTCAGAAACTCTACAAGGCTTGAAAACTCATTTCGAACCTCTTTACAAAAGTTACGTGAGAATGTACCAAAGTCAAATGCTAAAAATACTAAAGTAAAATTGCATTTATTTAAAATAGACTTAGACTAAACTTAACACATTCTCTTGACAACAAAGATAATATGGTAATATAGTACAAACATTTATAAATGTGATATATGCAAACATTTTGCGGTTTTTCATTATGACACATAATTATCGAGTCATTGCTGCAACCATATAAAGCGAAACATACAAATCGCAGCCTGATTCTAATGCAAAATAAAGTAAAGCGATACTTAATATGGCATTGGAAGTAATTATCCGTCACTTCCTTGGTTTATCGTTTATGACATGTTGAATAAAACATATATCCCTACATGGTTCGATGATGGCACAGTCTTCCATACCAACCTGGCTCACAGACGCATGAATTATCCACGCACGTACCATGCTTGCAGGCGATGGTACAGAGTGCGCGAGGTGCCATTGCCCTACCAATCTCGCAGTGATCGCCCCCAAAACCCTCCGGACATTTGCACTTGTTGACGCCACGACACTTGCCCCCATTGTGGCACGCCACAATACACTTGGAGTATTCGCAGTGTAGGCCGTAGTAACCGTTCGGGCATTCGCAGGTGTCCTTCTGTACACACTTGCCCCCATTCAGGCATTTCTGAGCACAGATGCCACCTTCACAGTGCCTACCCTGAAAACCCGGTGGGCAACTGCAAACCCCTGGCGAGGTACAATTCCCTCCATTCGAACATTGAGGGTAACAGAGGGCAGTTCGACAATGTTGACCCATGTAACCCTCGGGACACTGACAAATTTTCTCATGGTTGCACCAACCACGATTAGCACAGGTTTTATCACATTCCGGATCGGGTCCTCTTTGGGAGCACTCCTTGCGAAGATTCAGCCTCAACGGTGTTCCGTTCAAAGGTCGGCCTTTCCTGTTGTCAATCAGGAGGCCAATACTGAAGGTCGCTATACCCGAACTATTTCCTATGCAGGGCAATAAGATGCTGAATTCTTTAGGACGACGTGGGACTCGCCCCCGGGTTTTGATCGATATCACAGGAGCTTGTAAAATATTCTGATCGTAGGACTCTAAACGGTCGAAGTGGTAGTAGTATTTTTTGGTACCTGCTTTCCATGTGAAATTAACATAGCCGACTTCAGCAGGAATGACAGGCATTTGTTTGTCAAAATTGGGATCCAAAATGTATGGAAGAACATTCCCGTTGAAAATTGCATAGACATCCATTACCTTTCCTAAAAAATATAAAGGATATTCTTAGACCCAAGAAATTATTCACTTACAATTAGAGATTCTACTCTTACAGACTCTCAGACTACTCAGAAATATCTTCTTGATATAAATTTAAATGACTTACCACTAAACATCCGAACCTGATTCTCATCAATCCAGAGAGCAAGGTCCCCATTGTTCCTTGCATCATTCTTAAGATCATTTCTAGCAAACGCAACACCAGCAACGATCAGCACTAGATAAGTAATCATTTTGCATCGGCATCAACTTAACTTCGATTAGAGTGTAATTTGCTCTCGGGCTCGGATCACCGCACTCTGCGAGAATGACTCCCTCATTCTAACGATAACCACTGAAAATGAAAATATTAAACAATTGACAACTTGATACACTATACTAAATATTAATAATATTCAGTAGATGATTCAGAACATACGGAATAACGACGCATTGGTGGCATGTTGTATACTTTGTATACACTTTTGCGAAGCTTGTGTTTATTTAGACTTAGGACTGCTGACGCGAGATAGAAGATCGGAAGCTGTACGCCTCGCGACGAGTGCTCGTATGCTACTGATTGCGATCGTAAGATGCTCAGCTACTGCGCTGAGTTATGGCTGCTGTGCGACTGAAAAAGCCGAAAGCACGGCACACTTGCGCATTGCTCTCGGAGCTTTCAACACTGAGAACGTCTGTTCCTCCTTGACTACTCATCTCTCTCCCTCCCTCCATATGGCGTTCGTTCTGTAGCCGCGCACAGCATCCGTACAGCTGGAGATCGTGGATCTGGAAATGGAAAGTAGCCGGACACACTTGGCCCAGCCAGCTGAAAGCCGAAGAAAAGAAAGACGAAGACAAAAGCGATGCGGTTACAACCGGTGGCCGCGGCAAGTGGCCGTTAGGACATCGTGTCGCTTTGGCACTTGAGAACAACGTGCGAAACATTTCTGATGCCTGCGCGTGCAACTTGCCTTCAGATGCAATCAAGTTTCCTACCCACACATGCTGGGCAGCCACTTAAAAAAACCTAACAATCCACTTATCGATGCACTGGGAACAGGTACACGGTGGTAATTTATTCTTCGAAAACAACCACAATGTTTGCCCCAAGGTGCAAGATGTTGATTTGACGATTTGTTTGTAAAACTTCAAAAGATAGAGGCTTAAAGCAGTTTTATTACGAAAGGGACATATTCACATGTTTTACTCCCGAATGACTTTCCTTTAGTTTATCTCGTTGAGGATTCTCAATCTGTACTTTCTTAATTGCGTTGTTCAGATCACGTTTCAATTTTAATTCTATTGTAACAGATTGAGGAGGTCGAGGTAACCATGGTACAACTGGTCCACTCAATAAGTGTGACGTTGCCTCACCGTAGAAAGATGAAGGCAGAACAAACGGTTCCATAATTGAGATATCAACACGTTTCGGCCATTGGGTCTTTTTCCATATCAACCTAGATCTTTTTACCTCTTGAAGAAAATTCTAAAGTGATACAGTATTTTGACAAGTGTTCTTAATAGTGAAAAGCCATTTAATTACAAAATAACAATACGATACAATAATATATGTAGTATATAAAATATTATCCTTTGGTCTTATAGCGAAAACTAATCTAAAATATCATTAATCCTACTTTTTACTTCCGAATGAAAGACTTTTCCTTGGCTTTTCATTCCGTCTCTGAGAACTACTAGCCACGGGGGGATTCTCAATCTCTGCTTCCTTATTAGGCTTGCTCAGCTTCTGTTTCAATTTCAGTTCATTAAGCACATTCTGTTTTGGAGATGGTGGTACCGCAGGTTTATTCGGCAAAGGTGCTGTTACTTTTACTTGAGATGGTGAAGGAGGTGGTACAAAAGGTGTCTCCATATGATTATCAACACATTCGTAAATTGGCTCTTGATCCATATCTATATCAGCATAGGTTTCTTCCTCTACCTCTTGCAGAACAATCTGTGGGGATACTGTACTATGCGAGTGCATTGGCAGTGGTCTAGGAGGTGGAGGTAGTGGACTAACCGAAGCCTGGGGCATTGACGGTGTTATCAATTGATAAATTTCTTCCTGATTCACCGTTTGTTGGCCTGGAAGCAACTGATATATTTCTTCAGGTCCAGCGATGGATCCTGGAAGTAACATATATTCTTCTGGGACATGTGGAGCGGGAACGGGTGTGGGAGTAGGTGAGGGTACATTCTTATTCTGTACATTATGGGTGTGAGGACGTGGTGGTGGATTGTTACTCCTTTCCTTGTAAGGATCTAATATTTCAGATGTTACACGTAGGGTTGGTGGTACTACTTGAATTCTGTCTGGTTTGCTATCTGAATTCATATACTCTGGTCCCGGTATTTGTGGTAACTCCCTTTTCAGAGGTGAAGATTCTCTGCAAATTACATATAGTACATAAACTTATGATCCTTTATCAACCTATTATATATGGTCTATTATCACAATGATAACATACATCGGTCTATCTTCTACGATTTTCTGTGGGGACATCTCCAATTTGCTCTTAAAAGTCATCAGATCGTTAATCGCCGCAACCCATTGCATTTTCTCCTTGTACGTTCCAGCATACATCTATCAAAACAAAATAAAGTCCAAAAACAAAAAAGTCAAAACACATTTATAGCTTTGTTAAATTTCAGAGTAACAACCTTAAACAGAAATGCATACGTACCAAGAACGATTTATCCTCAACTTTCATAGTGAAGCCAGTATCTTCATCAGAACTCCTTGCCAAGACATTAATAGCATTATAGCTTTCCAAAACCTGTCCTTTCTTATTACTATTATAGAAGAGAATCCATTCATCAATCAACGCAATATAATAAGGTCGTTTTGAATGAAAGTAAGCAAAGACCACTTCCTTACGATTCAGGCCACCTTCTTTGATGGTTTGTAATTCGGCAACCAGGCTGTCTAAAACGTACCAAAAATTAAGATATCTCCATAATTGTATTTACCATAATAATTACTTTGATATGGACATTCATTATTCATATTGGATATGTTTGTATCCTTTTCGGAAGTTGTTTCATTGGCCGTGGCATAAGCTTCGTCAATTTCAAATTGCTTCAAATCTGCTTCCACATATGAATCAGGTTGGTGTAGGTTCATTTCAAGATAGCCACCAGCATCCTCAGCTATCTTCAACTGGACACTGTTATCCATCGTACGAACAGTAGTGAGTAAGACACGTGCTTTTGACGCAACGGCGTTATCCGTTTTGACGCTATTGAGGACTTCATTTTCGAGAAACTCACACATATCTACAGCAAATATTTGCAAGGTTTTTTGTACATTTAGGGGAATTTCATATTATCATAAATGGTTTATCATTCTCGTTTATCGGAATCGCGCATCCTGTATGTGTAATTTTCAAATGTTGGTGAACATTAAAACGTAAAGCTTAAAGATTGAAATGTAAAATCGTACGAATATCTTTAAAATCTATAGGCTAATCTATTGAAAAATGTTATATTTACCTTTTAATAGCACTCGTAAACTATTTAAAAACTCCATGATCGTCGCTTTTAAGACTGCTACAGTTTTGTGCGATTCTTCAAAGAGTACACGCCCAATAAGCACAATTCGCCACAATGATTGCTCACACTGTTTCACCTCTGTTAATTGATGGAAGTGAACTAATTGCGAGACGTGCGGGGAAGGAGATATTTTTGTTGCGTTTCGTGTTTGAATGTGGGACTCCCGCAACGCGACACGCACTGAGAGCCGCTCCCGTTCGGTTGTGATGTCCCCAAAACTGATTCCAGAATATGTTTTAAAGCCAGCGACACTAGTGGTTTATTAATGAATCATGTGTTTCGTATAGCAATTTATTTAAGTATCTGTTATAATTTAAAAAATACCGTCTGAATATAATCTTATCGGAATTTATTATTTTTGTAAATTTGGTTCTACGTTTAGGAAGATTGCGGAACTTAATCGTTCTATTGTACTGTAATTAATTTTATTCAATTTTGTTTATTTGTTTAGGAAAACACACATGTTTAGATAAAACCAAATCACACTACATATCTCTTAAACTGTTACTAATTTATTCTGTTATTTATATTTAAAATGGTATAAGTATAGGAATGTCCGACATGTTAAACTGCACTTTTTGAAAAAAAATCAATTTTCGGTTGATATAATGAAGATAAGAATATTTTCTCAACAGAAAATACAGAAGAAGAAACATATAATCCGTAATCATGTCAAGCTTTAAAAAAGGTCACTAAAGCTGCTCAAAACTGAAAGTTTCGAAAATTCAAAACACACTCTTTGGAAAATTCCATGTTCGTGCTAAACTAAAAATTTTCTTTACGTAGTGAGTGAGAAGAAAAGCCTCATTGGAAAATTATATTTTCCGGTTTCTAGACGTAAGATGCGAGGGGAAGAATTATTTCGTCGAGAGATATAATCCGTAATCCAGGAAAGCTCAAAATAAAGGCGTTGCAGTGCATCAAATTTGAGGAATTTTCGAAATTTTAGAAAGTATTCTTAGGAAAATTGAATTTCCGGCTAAATTAATAAAAATAACAATATATTGCCTACTTGAAAATACAAACAAAGAGTTTTTCATCCGAAAGAAATGATCTGTAATCCTGTCTAGGTTTAATTAAGGGCCCTTCAGTTCTTCAAAGTTGAGGAATTTCCGAAATGTTAGGCAAACCACATTGGAAAATTCTAATTTCCGACTAAACTAAAAAAGCTAACAACATTTTCTGGACGTAAGATGGCAAAGAGGAGTTGTTTCTTTCAGATATAAAGTCTGGAATGCAGGAAAACTCTAAATCGGGACGCTGCAGCTTTTCAAATTTGAAGAATTTTCGAAGCTTTGGAAAACTGCAATTTCCAGCTAAATTAATAAAATTAACAATATATTCGAACAAAGAGTTATTTACGAAAATTTACAAAACATTCTTTGAAAATTACATGCTAACAGTAAATCTGTGAAGTCGGAACCCAATAAAAAATTCCTTTGGCCTCTCTTTCTATCCTAAATTAAAGTTCAAGGATAAAAATTGTCAACAGTATAATGTAGATACATTTCACGAAGAGTAAGCAAAAAAAAATTCATTTAAAAATGTTGTTCCATCAGCTTTGTTTCCTCTATTATAAAAGTATCAAAGTCTTCTTATAAAACAATTCATAATGAAGATTTCTGTACTTTTCATAATAGCACTTGTATATTTGATTCTTACACAACAGATGGCTCTAGAGTCATCAACACAATATCTAATTAAATTTTGTCAAATGTTCACCAAACCTGGCATAAACACTGAAACACAGAAATGTATAAAGAACTAAAGCAATTTAGTCAATACTTGTATTAGTCTGAGATGTATTTTATCGTAACAATCATAGAGTCAACATTGAGCCTAAAGTTTAGGTAAAATTTGTGAATAGTAAAGTTTAAAACAAAGAAGAACCTTCTTGAACTCAAGTGCTGCGAAATTATTTATGCGTAATTTGTACAAATTTAGAACATTGATGCACCGGTGACTACAGCGATCTGTGTTTCTACCTCCTAGAATCAGCTTAAATTTGAGGTTAGAAACAATTCAGTAATATTAGTAAAAACCAAATTAGTGTAAAGGTAGCGTAAATAAAGTTTTATTGCGAGAAACATCATTTAATATTAATAGTAACAGTCAATATCATCTTAAATAGTTAAAGTAACGAGAATAGTTGTCCCCCCATCTCAGGTGTTGCGTGCCTTCGACAGTAAATTGTGCCACGCTGGGGAAATAACGTACCTTTCGGTGATAGCACTTAAACTAGTCATGGTACGATCGGTTGCATCTGCTCCTGGCATCGCCATTAATTCCTACAAAAAAAAAATACAGACAGAAAAATAAGACTTTAAAAATGTAAATTTGAAATAATATACCTCGGTGAAAGGTGCCCCTTCAACGGAGCTTAAATCGTAGGTCATATTCCCAATAATCATCTGCATTTTTCCAGACCTTCGTTTCACAATCTTCCCAATTTGTCCTTCTTCCATTTGATCCAAAGTATAATCAATAGGTTTACCCTCTTCATCAAAGCCTCTACCTGGCATTGTATCCGGTAATTTCACCAACGAATAAGCAACGTTCGTATTACTATAAACATTAGTCTGATTGAATGAGCACTGATTAAGATTTTCAATAACATCTTCCTCTTGGGTGGTCACTTCCAACTTGACTTTAACATCAGGCTCGGCGAGAGGTGCGAAGGTTTTAAAGAAATTCTCCTTGTTCTTCCTCAAAGGTAGCACAACGGGTTGATAATCATCATACTCGGCATCTTCTTGGATGTTTTCGTAGTGATCAAGGAGATTTGCTACTGTTTTGGCCTCTTCTTTTTGATTTATCTGTAAAGTAAACAGTTTAATTGGTGGCTTTATGTGGTTTGTAATGTATTATTACATCCCAGACAGCAGTGGTGTTGATTTTGGGCTTTTCCATGCCTTGCCCTGGCTCACCACCACCTTCCCGTGCCTCTGCACTTCTCGACGCAAAGTGTCCAGTGTCTCTTCTTCCCTCAGCAGCACCTTCTGAGAAGATGCCAGTTGATTGTACGAAACGCGAAGCTTCACCATCGCGTTTTTTGAACTCTTTTGGTGTACGTTTATTGTTCTTTCGATGATTGCCATCTGATGCAACAGATCTAAAAATGATAACAGATTAAAAGTCGTTTCAGAGGTACGATTGTAAACTTACGGTACAGCTTTGCCTTTATTGCGTATGGCGTTTAAATTCGGCGCGAACACTTTCTTCGGTTTGGCGTTGTTCGTCACGGAGAGGTGCAAATCTCTAGGTCGCCCCAGCGATGTTAAACGCTTATTAGGCGTCTTGAGATTGTCAGATTTCTCAGCCATGGTCGATTATTTTCCGGTTGTCTTGTTCTGGGTTATTCTAGAAGTATTGTGCTAGGTTTTACGCTCAAATTTTTGGCAATTATTGCGTTAACTTGCATTCGGCACATTGTTCTTCATCGTTGTTCCTGGGTGAAACTAAACTTTACTAAACCATGTGGGAATGTAAGCAAAAGTGAAAAGGGTATTCTCAAAACTGACAGTTGACAATGAATATAGGCAACCCAAACAGCAGATTCAGAAAAGTAGTACTAAATTGCTCGTTGAAAATCAATTGAAAATGGTATATATTTTGCTTATATTATTTATTGTTATAAAATTATATAAAATATAAGTTTTTACGTTGAAAATTAAGAAAACATTTTATGATGTGTGTAGGCAACCCATTTAACACATGAAAACAGTGCTTTAGTGACAGCTGAAATCCATCACTTTGATCGCACAATTCAACGCAATAAACAAACAACGGTCATAAAAATAGCGCTTACATCGATCTCTCCCCAGAATCGGCAACAAAGTTAATTAGACTACGCACACAGCGCGTAATCCATGCCCACAATCAAGAAATTCGCGAAAGAGAAGAGCAATCAGGTACGCCGAATCATGGACGCACGCCCAGGCGACGACAAGACGATCGTCGACAAGCTCCTCGGGGATATCAGCAAATCCTCGGCGACGAAGCAACTAATCCTTGGCACCTCCTCCGGCTGGCTGACCGGTTATGTCTTCATGAAAGTCGGCAAAGTCGTGGCTGTCGCCATAGGCGGTGGCATCATCCTTCTGCAGGTCGCCAACGAGCAGGGCTACGTGAAAATCAACTGGAACAAAGTCAACAAGAATCTCGACAAAGTTGCCGATAAAGTCGAAGAGAAGATCACCGGCGAAGGCCCCTCCTGGACCGATAAGGTATGTATCTTCTAACACCTCTACGCTTTAAACCCTCCTGGCTGTTACATACCTCCATTTTCAGATAACTCAATTTGCCAAAAGTCATGTGTCGTTCACGACTGGATTTGTTGGCGGCGTTTTTCTCGCGTTTGGCTGTGCTTAGCATTGTACGAAATGTGCTCCAGATTTAGCCCTCTAGATGAGAGCGAGAAGCTGTTGTTATCCGATTATCGACGACGTATTTAGAATTTAAGCAGAAAACCGAAATGCAGAAAATATGAATAAAAATGTTTGCTGTACACGTTTGTAAATGCGTATAAATCAGTTAGATGTTTGCTTGCAGGTGGAACGCTTTGTTGATAGGAAGGTGGATCAGGCCGAGAATATCGTGAGGAAGAAGCAGAAAAAGGCGAAGAGTTGGTACGACATCAATATTAGTGGTGAGGAGAACTTTCGTATGAAGGAGTCGTACATTTTCTATGCGTCCTTCGTCGCTGGACTTTGCTTTGGCTTCGCAACGTCGTAGTGACCCTCAATTTTGTTGCACCTACTTATACAAAACATATATTTAGCATCAAAATACTCCAATAATTTGTTAACATATTGATGCTAATTGTAAGTAAAGTTAACGTTTAGTCATTTTAATAACACAAACGTAACATTAGAACTATGAAAACTCCAATATTAGAATTGTACTTAACTTGTGATTAATTACCTCTACATTGAATAAATTTAAAAATATAAACTTTATGAAAATCATTTCAATTCATAAAATTATCTCTTTAAATTATCATGAAAAATGTTATGTGAAAAATAAGTCAGTAAATTATATGTACGCCAATTGTTTCAACAATTTTTTTTTGTTTTGATTTACCGAGCATGGTCATTGGCTCTATTCAATTTTTGTTCAATGTAATTAGTCATATTAGAGGCTAATACTATTGATAAGAAGAAGAATTTACTTTACTATACATCCCCACCGAGAATCGAGTCCGGGACCTCGTGGGCAGTAGCCATCAACCATACCACTGCGCCACTTGGCTGGACAGTTTCAACAATTGTAGGCAACATATGTTACTTCTCTTGCCTTGCAGGAAACATTTTCTATTACTCGTTTTTTTTTAAACTTATTTATGAATTTTATTTAATTAATTCAAATGAAAATGTATCGTAACTGATTTCAGACTATCTTATTATAACTCTGTTCAGATTATCTTGCGACTGAACTCTTCACTTATAACTGTGTTCAGACTAACTAACGACTGAACTCTTGTATTTCTTGTAACTGTCTTCATTTATGATTCAAGTCCAACTCTATTACTAAAGTAAAACTACTCAACTGAATAGTTCTTTATGTGGAAGGAGGTGCGCAAATTACTTCAACAAAAATCATTCAAAACAATGATGCTAAGCAACCGGGTCAAAAGTTGTTAATAGGGTTGCCTATGTTGCGACTCGATACATACAGCTATAGAACTAGTAGACATAAAGGTTATTCGATGAGTTGCTAGATGGCGCTACATTTATAAATGTATTATATTTATTATTTTCCTTATATTGTTACGCATATTTCTTGATCTTGTTTTGTTATTTCGAAGATATAGCTTGGGTCTTCAAGAATGACTGAAGTTATCTGAAAATATGTGCGTGGTTTTATTGAAAATACTGTTTTTTGCGAAACATCTATGTAGTATTAAGACAAATGCAGTGACTTTATAATAGGGGTTGTTTCACAGGGCTTATGTACTCGCTTCGGCGGTACATATACTAAAATTGGAACGATACAGAGAAGATTAGCATGGCCCCTGCGCAAGGATGACACGCAAAATCGTGAAGCGTTCCACATTTTTTAATTTTGAACTTGAATTTACTCATTACCTACTCATTCAGTTTGCTACAATTTAAAATCTCTCTTATAAGGCCATTCGGAATTATGTCTTCAGAAAATTGTCTTTTAATGTTTTTAGTAAGTAATAAAACCTGTAACGGTAGTTTCTAAATTCATTGAAACGTTTCTACTTGGAATTGACGAATAGTGTTCAATTGTCAAACTTGTTAAACGAAGAAAAAAATTAGACAACCCCTTTTAGGTGTAAATATGTATACCAAAGCAAAATATATTTAATGAGGAATCGATTCGTACAAAAATGGGCATTCTATAATATGCAGATTAGAAAGTAGTTTAGAACAAAGTTTGAATTTCATGTTTTAGTTCCGCATTTTACCGCTACGTACTACCTGTCCTCTTAATGACCTATAGGTATGAATACAAACGCGATCTTCGAGTGGACATATTAATTTTACGAGCGAAGCGATTTCGGTATGGAAGAAACCTTAGGCTTAAGTGTATAACTGGTTGCATTCAATAAGGGGTGATAAGCTTCTACAAAATGTGTAAAAGAAATATGCTGTCCACTGCTCGGGCGTGCGCAAACGCGTCGCTCCTCATACACCGCGGCCGCACTGTTGCCAGGTCGCCACTCGCGCGCGCCGCCGGCGTACCAACACACACGCAGAACGCTCAGCATCCATCCATCGCGATCGCAAGAAGCAGGCAGCAGCAACGCGAGTGTACCGAGTCGCGTTCGTGTACCACTCGCTGTCGTTTCGTCCCCGGTAGTCCAGTCCGCTATCGCCGCCGACGTATCACCACGTACAACGCAACGATTGTCAACAGTGGGAAGTGCAGTGTGTGTGTCGCAACGGTAAAACGGCCGCAGCCGCTCACCGCGAAAAACCAGCCCAGGCATGACATAGAAAAGACGGTGAGAGTCGATCCATTCGCCGACGCCATCCCGAAACACCAACGGCCACACGACCACCGAGTGCCCACCAAGCACCAGGAGCAGGAGTTGCCCACAGCCGGTGTACCCCATGGGGACGACGACGATGTAGCAGCGTGAGGCAGCACGCGCAGCACCATAGCGGCGTCCATATCAAAGCGACTTCCCCCCTCGTGTGTTGTGCACTTCAGCCGAAGGTGCGTGTGTGTGTTTTTTTTTTCATTTACAAACAGTGTGACGACTGCGGTGCGTGCTGAGGCAGCCGGCCTCGACGACGACGCGTGTGCTAATTGTGTGCTGGACGGACAGTTTGTAAACAATGTACGCGAAGGGTAAAGGATCGACGGTGCCCTCGGACGCTCAGGCCAGGGAAAAGTAAGTCAAATTATTTTTTGCTACGTATATTTATACGTTTTCTTTGAATTACCTTGCCTTAACCTTGTTATTACTCCTTTTGTTTTAGTTTTTTATTCTATCTGTCCTTTTAAACATCCTATTTTTTTTAATTTTATTAATGAAAACTAAGAAAAAAATTATAAATAGTTGATTTTAGATATAGGTTGTTAAATTAAATCCTATATTATTTAAGTTTTAACCCATTTTATATAGTTAAACTTATATTATATTTTTAAACCTATAATTTAATTATTACTTAAAACAATCCCCTATGTTTATAAACATTTTAAACATGTATACAAACTATCAGCAGCCTGATTTATGCATTTTACGTTTAACTTTAGATTAGAGTCACCTACTTGCCGGTGTAATGAATAACTGTACCGTAATTTCGAACAGTTATTCATTACACCGGAAAGAAAACGGTACAATTTTTCACGCAAGTTATGCGCTACTCATTTGTTACAGTTTTCTGTGCCATCTAGAGTAAAACGGAAAAACCCCAACTATTTTTTGTTACTGAAACGCCCTCTATTTTTTGTTTTTGCTCTGCGAAAAAGGTGGCAGCCTTGGAGCGGAACCAAATCTGCCTGGAAGAGTAGCGTCACGTTACTTTTCGTAAACAAATGACCGAAATAGATTCGGAATAACACAACTAGTCGATTAATCTCTAATTTTACCACTAGGCTTTTCACTCCAAAGTTTCAAATTATTAACTAATATGAAACTGTAACATTAGGCAACTTCTCTTACTTTACATAAGCTAAGTGTTATGGTGTAAGGTTTTTATACGAAACTTTCGCAAAAAAGGATTTTTATTGTAATATAGGAATGCAAACGGTTCGTTTTATGTCTCTAGATAGTTTTCGTCGACGACGCGACCTCTAAATAGTAAAATTACGAACGAAGCGCGTTGTTTTCCACAATCACTAACATATCTACGACGTATTTGCATGTTTTCACGTTTTCTATTTTCAAAAACTCGGAATTAAACAAGATTTTGAACGAACTACTTTGACATACTTGACTTTATGATTAAAGAAAATGCTGTAAATTAATTTACAAACAATAAACGATTTTTTAGTTTAGTATACCGTTTTTGTGCTGTTATAGTTAGTTAATGAACCATAAATCTATATAGAAATTATACATATTTCGCATTTCACTTGTTGCTATTCCGAGAATTCTCGTCGTAATTAATTTTCATACATGTTTGATGCGATGAGTGTAACAACACGTTTGTAAACTTGAAAAGTTTGCAATTTATGTTTTAAAGTTGCTGCCACTACTTGGAAAAGTTTCCCCCATTTTTACCCACCCTATAACAGAATGTTGCTGTGTTTTTCAATGTTTTCTGTTGTTTGCGAGTGTGTACGCCCTAATTGATTACTTTCTTTCCAGGTTGGCTCTGTACGTCTACGAATACTTGCTACATGTTGGAGCACAAAAAGCAGCACAAACTTTCCTCTCCGAGGTAAGTTTTTCTCAGTTTAAAGATTTTTTCTTTCCTTTTGAATGGGTAAAATTGTTTCATTTAAATGAGGATGAAAGGTGTATTTTAGTATTTTAATGATTCGGTTTTTGTTTTAGATTCGATGGGAGAAGAATATCACACTCGGTGAGCCACCCGGATTTCTGCACTCGTGGTGGTGGTAAGCAAATTGCGTTTAATTAGCTGCTAATGCAAAGTTTGCAGGCTGCACATGACATGATTAATGTATGGCTAATTAATTGCAGTGTGTTTTGGGATTTGTACTGTGCGGCGCCGGAGCGACGAGATACGTGCGAGCATTCGTCGGAGGCGAAAGCTTTTCACGATTATGTGAGTGTAGTTTTTTTTTTTCATTCAGACTTTTTTCTTATTTTGCATATCAAGCAAAGTCTTTACAGAAAGTAATTTCTGTGTTGTAATTTATAATTAGGGAGATTAGTAAGAATGTATACAGTTAGTACAGCTAGATATACAAGTTTTTCTTTAAAGCTGCCCATTGCATTCTTTTATTTTATTTTTTCAATTTGCCGTGTGCATTTTTACTTGGCGCATCGGATGCGCGGCTCGGTGGTGGCAAGTCGTCTTCTCGCAGATCAATACTCTGCTCGGTCGGTGCGAGCAGCGGAACGTTGGCAACGCCGCCGACGCACGGTGTGTTTGTGTGTGCGTTTGCGAGCGTGTGCGAGGGAGAAGGAAGTCGAGTCGTGGTATGCGCGGAAGTGAGAGGATGTGAAGAGAGTGGATTGGTGGTTTGAATGCACGGTGCACACAAGCTCGGTGTGTGCGTGCGCCTGTGCCTGCCGAGCGATGCCGGCCCAGGTAGCGAACGCGTCGCCGTGTCGACGCGCGATGATGATCGCAGTGGGCCAGCGCGCTTTTGCACGCCGTGCGCGTTTCCAGGCAACGCACGACCGGCTTGTGCCGGTGCAGCGTCGACGCTCTTTGCTATGGATATATAGTCAGAGTAAATTTAGCGTACATTTAGATTTTTAAAATTGTATTTTTCTCTTCAAATAATGGTTTTTGATCATTGTATTAAATTTTCTTTTAAATTACTATTTTGGCGATATTATTAAGGGATACACTTTTTAAATTGGTTTTTAAAGAAAATCTATAGTCATAAATGATATTTTTTGATATATGCGTTTTTTAAATTATGCTTTCGTGTATATGATAATAATAGCGAACATTTGACGCCACACGTTGACGCCGGCGCATGATATGCGTGTCCGCTACATCGGGCGGTGCTTTCTTATGCCAATCTCATCCTCCGTTTTTCAAGTGTGCGCCCCTGGTTATTTAGGATAGCTATGACAACTAGGGATGTCAAAAAAGTATCGATATCGATACCACTTGTCGATACTTATCGACTTTTATCGATAGTATCGAATTAGTCATTTTCGATGCTTTTTAACATGCCCCTACACTGAGGCCATCTGTTGATCGCAACCCCCAATTATGATGGTAATCGTACATTGCGTGACAGAGTCGTCCCCGCTGCTGAGTCGGTTAATTTGAAAATATGGAAATTCAATCATTATATATTATTTCATTACTACATTCACATAAATACATATCAATATTACGGATTGGAATTTTCCACTAGTTCTTGTTTTCACTGATATTTATTAAATAAAAAACAGAGAAATTGGATCACAAAACGGACATTTTTAAATTAACAAACGTATGCGTTTAAAATACGTTTGAGCCTATTTGGCGGCTTGACGTAACATCAGAAACATTGGGATGATCACATACTGGAATATAACGAGTCAAAAATAATTTGAAAACATATTAACAGATGGCGCCAATGCGTATTTTCGATACCAATAAGTATCGATACTTTTCTTCGATACTTGAAAGTATTGAAGTTTCAAAAGTATCAATAACAAAAGGTATCGATATTTCGTGAAAAGCTGACATCCCTAATGTCAACTGCATTTGTGTCACGTTACGCGCGGCCTACTAGCCGATTCAAATTGTTAATTCAAATTTCAACGAACGAAAAAGTTTCCAAACGAACCAAATATTTCAAATTTATATTTATTATATTTGTATATGTATCAAATAATAATTTTTGAAAATTAAAAAATTTCTTTTAAATGAATATTTTGGAAATATGATTATTGGATAAATTTCTTAAACTGTTTTTATAGAAAATCTATTGGGATACATGTTATTTTCTCTAAATGCGTCCTTTTTAATTTTTTGTTGAATTCAACTTTTAAAGGACAATATATAAATATACATAACTTTGGTATATATGAAAAAAATAGCGAATATCTTCTTTAAAATTTAAAATAGCTACTAGATTGATGTCTTCATATCAGAGTAGCTTATTGTATTTTATTTCACTTTAATTAAAAAATCGAATGAGAGTGTCATAGTATGAGTTTCGTTATTATCGTTCCATATTTATCGAAACAATTTTATTCAATTTTAATTTAAAAGATGTAAAAAGGGGCGTCAAAAACATATGAGTATCTATAGATCGATATTTATAGATATTTGTCGATGTTTCAGTTGTAGATTATTATCAATTTTTTTGTTGAGATACTTTCGTCGATACACGCCACAACATTTCTTTATTTATTCAACAACATTTTTCTACCACATAGTGGTGTAAGGGAATAGTAACTTTCACCCGGCCCAATCCGGTCTCGCTACTGATGGTACAACTCTGAACTATTTGTGCATATGGATTTTTCCGGGGGCCGTTCCAAGCGAATTGCCCAACCTTCATTCGCGTTTTTACCACGAAATCAGAAGTTCGCGGTTGAGTGGGGAGACCAAGTCACCCATCCAACGCCTAGCTACGTCCGACGTTGCTTAACTGCAGTGATCTACCGAGCTCCACAATCCGGCAAGCCGCCGCTCATTTCTTTACTGTAAAATAAATAGTACATTAGAAAACATAAAGAGAGAGCTCGTTTGTCCGAAAAAATCAATCCAGTAATATATATTTTTTATTGTTATTGCCTTATTTCGTTGATTTAAATTAGAGGTCAGTAACCTACAGGTTTCCGAGTGACCTATTTTCTAATAGGAAGTAACCCATTTTATTCCTAAAAATGGTATATATTGCTTAATAACTATTTAAAAAGAAAAATCACCTACCAAAGCGACCCTTCCATATTATGACCTACAATGAAAAACTGATAATAGATGGCGACAATGGTGTTTCTGATACCATAGTTACCAATAAGTAATAACGACACTTCTGTTCCATATTTTCTTCTATTTATTTTTTATTTCTATTTTTTGTACCTTAAGGGACCTTCAGATATTGTACCATGAATTTGCCATTTACCGTAGCTAATATTGTCAAAACATTTTTATTTGGTTTTCAAGAAAATTGCGGTTATTTTCAAAATAAGCATTATCTAGAAAATACATTAATAGTTAGATAATTTTGCCTGATTGAAGTCATTGTTTTTACGTCCTATAATTTGTCTTTTTATCATTTGTTTTCAATCATGAATAAAACTGTATTTTCTACCTAACAATGCATTTTTAAACGCATTTTCGCGATTTCAACATACTTTATTCTATTTGAAACACTTTCAATGTTTTGGTCAACCTAATAAAGGAGATAAACTGTTTTCAATATAACATTTAATAGATAATTGACATTTTAATTATAATTATATTCCCCGTCTAGACCAAACTTAGCAATGTTTTGTTGTGAAAAATTACTTTGATTTTTTTTTCTAATTTAACCAATATATGTTTTTAGGGATTTGTCAATTCCGGATATGGCGTGAATGGTATAGCACATGTAAGTATTTCTTTTCGTAGTCTCACCGATATGTTGAAAACTAATGGTTCAAACATTTTTTCAGAATACGGGACCGGCTCCCAGCCCACTAGGACAAATGCCACCCAACGATGGAATGCCGGGTGGACCAATGCCGCCCGGTTTCTTCCCCGTGAGTACAATGACACACACTTTGCGTGTCAACCGCTTATTGTGTCTCTCATTTAATCGACTCTCTTGTTTTTACTCAGTCTTAACGATCGCTTATAAGTGTGCCTCATATTTATTTCCTCTAGAAGTTACTAATATTGAAATATGTTACTAACACATTTTTCAACGCTTATCTTAATTTCTCTAATCAAGGAATTAATGCTCCCAAATTGGCAAACACAATTTTAATTCTCCTAAACACATTCTTAATTTTTCCTATTTTCCATCCATCATCCTGTAATTATTTTGCGAGTTTGACGTTTACGTAGTTTGAAAGTAGTTTCTGAGTATGATACCACCCGTAGTTTGAATAACAATATTCATTAATCCGTTTTTTTTTGTAAATTTTACAAACCAGTTTTTGGTAATTTTTACCTTCTCGAAACAATCACTACCAACCCCGAAAAAGTGACAGTTTCTCTCATATGAACAATTTTCTTTGTTTGCCTTTGTAGAACTCAACAATGCGACCATCTCCTCCCACACATCCATCAAGTCAACCCTCCCCGCATTCGCAACCACCACCCCCACACTCGCAGATGATGTCGTCGCAACCTTTCATGGGGCCGCGATATCCCGCCGGTCCCAGACCGGGCGTACGAATGCCACAAATTGGCAGTGATTTCAATGGCGTAAGTGTCTTTAATCGATGTAACTCTTACACTTTCCTTCATCTGTTTTCTTCTTATGTGTGTGTTTATGTCTTGCTCTCTTTTTGGCGTCAATACTGTGTCACACTTCGCCTCTGTGCTTTTCTACGTTTTGTTTAACTTTTTACATGTGCTGTCACCTAGGTGCTAGTAGCCTTAATAAGGTGTTCATATTTGTCTCCTTCGCGAGTGTATATACAGAATTTTAATACTAGTTGACAAATGAATTAAAAAACTACTAGACTCCTGCAAATTATAACATCTTTAAATATTGTAATGATTCGTTTGTCAACCAGTACGAAAGGTTTTTGTTTATTCATTAGAATGTTTCGCAGTCATAGCATACTTTCAAATGTAAATTCTCTTCATTTTGCTGATCAAGAAACGTGTATGGTTGATTTACATGATTATCTTACTTTTTGCAGCCTCCTGGACAGCCAATGATGCCGAACAGTATGGACCCAACGCGGCAAGGTAGGCCAATCACTTTCTATTTCGATCTTTATTTGATCTATTAATTGGCAATGCATCTCCGAAACTTAGAATCGAAATTAATATGTTTTTTTTTTTTTTCAAAAATTAATATTTTGTAGTCTCTTATTAAGTTTGACATTCATTCAACTGGCCATTCGAAAAGACATCGCGCTTTTTTCAAACTCACATTAACCTATTTGAAAAGTCGATCTCATTTTATTGATTTGAAGAGTGCACACGTGCATGATCAACAAACTATTTTACCATACCCCCTCTCACAAATTCTCATCGAATGATATGCCTCCATGTAATTTGCATCTATTTCTGTCTCCAGGTGAAGGCGGAGAGTTTGTAGGTTGGCAAGGTAGGCAAATATGCGCTCCTTCACCACCAAAAAACATTCAAACACTACTTACTCAAAGCTCCTTCAAAATACTGCAATGTTGATTCAAATAATAACCGTACACAGACAAAAAATATATACGGCATATAATTTCGTGTAAATAACTCGGTTACAGCAAAAACGACACTATATGTTTTGTCTTATTCATATTCCATGTTTTCATTTTGGATATTCACCATTTTTTCTCTCACGGTTTCGGTTTTATTCTTGCACCAATTTCCTCTTGTGTACTCTTTCCTCTTAGGTGTTAGCTTCTATATTTAATTACTCCTGCAAATTATCCCTTCATTCATTGGTTTTTATTTTTTATTTGTTTCTACTTTTTTGTGCTTTATTTGGTTGTCGGTGTCGTTTGTGCTGCTACACAATTGACTCACAGTATTGTCGCTAGCGTGGTGGAACTAATGTTGCTTTGCCTTTAGGACCGCCCGGTATGAATCAGATGAATCCACGCATGAATCCACCACGGGGACCGGCAATGGGTCCATTGGGACCTGGTTCGTACGGACCCGGATTGAGGGGGCCTCCACCGAACAGTAGTCTTGGGCCTGGCGGTCCCATGCCGCCGATGTCGATGACGGGACCTGGGGGACGACCACAATGGCAGCCAAACACCTCGACTGTATGTATTCTAAATATGATGGTATTGGAAGGGTAGTTTCTCAACAGTGCATGTTTTTAGCCCATGAACTATTCGTCATCATCGCCGGGTAACTATGGCGGGCCGCCGGGTTCGGCGGGCCCACCGGGTCCCGGCACGCCGATCATGCCCAGCCCCCAGGACTCGTCAAATTCGGGCGGCGAGAATATGTACACGATGATGAAGCCGGCGGTCGGCGGTAATATGAGCGGCGAATTTCCGATGGGCGGCGGGCCCGAAGGCGGTCCCATGGGTGGCCCGATGGGGCCGAACTCGATGGGTGGGCCGGTGCTCAACGGCGACGGCATGGACGGTATGAAAAACTCGCCGGCGAACGGCGGACCGGGCACGCCGCGCGAGGATAGCGGCAGTGGCATGGGCGACTACAATCTCGGCGGCTTCGGCGGGCCGGGTGAAAACGTAAGTGTACGCCCACCTTACCTACCTACTACTACAAACTTTCCGTTCTTGTGTGATGCAATGCGATGAGAAGAAAGAGCGTGAAAGAGTGCGAGCGAGAAAGTGAGAGAGGCATAGTTTGTCCGGTGGCCGGTGCTTGTGCTTTTCTCTGTAGAACTGACCACCTAACCACTAAAGGTCGCTTTCCTTGCAGGACCAAACGGAATCGGCTGCTATTTTGAAAATAAAAGAGAGCATGCAAGAGGAGGCCAAGAGGTTTGAGAAAGACTCGGACCATCCTGAGTATTTCATGCAATAACTCCCTCTCTCACACACCTGGCCTCTGTGTGCGGCTGGTGGACTGGCGCCTCTGCTCCATCCCTAACTCTACTAACCCAAAAACAAAAAAAAACAAAGGGCGGTGGTCTGCTCAGTATCCTCCTCTGTTTGTCTCTCTCTAAAATATCCGACTCAACCGCAACTCGAAAAACCTATGCATTCCCCACCCCACTCTTCGTTACTTCCTCCTGTCATCCACCTTTTCCCAAATCAAACACCCAATTAGATACCCCTACCCCCTGATGTATGAACTACAGATAGAGAAAAAGAAACACAAAGTTCGGCGCGTGCTCGTCCCACTCGACTGTGTTGTTGTGGCGCACGGTTAGTCATGCCTGTTTTCTGTTTTGCAGATATTCCTATGAACATTCTATCGAATTCGAACTGTGACACACTGACGTGAGACGATCAATCAATTCAATCAATGCGTGTGCGCTCGCCGCCCCCTCGTTTTCCTCCCCCGGTGTGGCCGTTTCAAGCAGAGTTGGCAGGGCGTGAGGCGAGAACAATGACCAGAATTGCGCCAGCGGGCGTGCAGGGGGGAACGGGTCTCCCGACTACCGTTAGCGTGTGCGGGTGTGTATGTGTTATGTGAGGCGGCGCCCGGTCTCCCAAAAACTGCCTCCCCCAACTCTGTCTCTCTCACTCGCGGGTGCTGACGAGACTATGTGAAACCGAGAGTGCAACAGGTGACACTCGCCGGTGGTGTGAGCAGTGAGCTGTGCGAAGACGCCCCCGACGACTTACTTGATGGATTTGTCGAAATGTCGTGAACGATTTTTATTTTTATATTTACTATCTAAGTTTCTCTTATTAGTTCCTGGGCTCGAATCACAAGTAAATCACCCTTCATCCTCCGTCACCCTCTTTTCCCACCATCCACCCCCTTACCACTAAACAAGAAACAAACTGTCCTCATATCACTACAACTGTAAGACAAACAGACAACGTTGAAACAAACAGCGGCATGTCCACCAGCCCTTAGGCAATTCCGCCGCGCGGGAGGGGGACACATTACAAATGGATCGTCGGCGTGTGCGCGTGCGAATGTTTTTGTAAATTTTTTATAGTAGCAGGCGCAAATCCCCAAAAAGCGAAACGAAAATCACACATGCAACAAGCGCACACGTTGTAAATGCATTCGTAACGCACTTGCCCCCAAACCCAATGCGCTTAGTGTGGTTGTTCGTCACCCGTAACATTATAACTGTACAATGCATGTACAATGCAATAGTTAATTTTAAACCTAAGCCAATTGTGAATGATTTACCAAAATGTTCATTCTGGGCGAAACCCCGTCTATGTGTTGCGAAAAAACAGCTGAAGCTGGATAATGCGGAAGCGGCGGTCTTCTCGACGCGCCGGCGACGTTGATGACGTTTTACAGATGTGTTTTGTTTTTGATTTTATCCAATCTCTTTATTTATATACATATATATTATATGCTATACTTAAATAATTACACTGACCATATTTACAATTTGTATTCTTTGATGATGCGCGTCGTTCAACCAGCGCCCAGTATATTGAAGACTTGCGTGTCGCCGTTGAGGAGACGGAGAGGAGGTGTTTTTTTTGTGTGTATGTGGGGAAAGAAAAAAGAAAAGTTTATATCTGTTATATTGATTTTTTTCGCATTGGTGCGCTAATGAGCGAAAGACGAAACGGAAATATCTTCGTGGTATATTAGTTATTTTATTTAGACTAAGGAAACACCTAATTTATAAATTCTATTCTTGAAAGAAATAAATTTAAAGATTTATTGAATCGTATTGTAATTAATTGTATTAAAGGAAACCATAATGTAATATTAACGTATATTGTACCATGCAAT
>JAODAC010000004.1:3224512-3245501 GCA_027575185.1 Mimaenictus wilsoni | reverse complement strand
TAACGGCGAAATGTACATCGTACGATTTATCTATTAAACTTGTAAAACAGTGACAAAAATCGTGTTTTCACATCAAAACTACATAGGGCTGTGATCTAGAGATCACAACGAAAGAACAACGAGCATGAAATGGTTCCCGTTTCCTCAGGAGTATGAAAAATCGCTGAAACTCAAACGAGTGAAGAAAGGGCATTCTATGCGAGTTGTATACTATACTTTTTCTCCGCAGTGATCTTAGCTCAACGAAAAAAAGCTTCTGGCATAAAGTCCTCATTCAGATTACCAACCAAAATGCTATTTTCTAAGCCGTACTTGTCCAGACCCTGGACTTAACGTTGCTCTGAAGGAAATTAAAAGACAAATTCATTGATGTAAAATAACTGAGCATTGCTCATGAAGAATTATTGAAAAATTGCTTTTGAAATTTAAATAATTCCCATAAGAAATGCATTACGCCGTTACAAATCACCTTCTCATTTTTTAGCCTGGGACTTCCGACATCGTTTTTTTCTCATTGGTGGTTGCAAATTTCAAGGCAACCACATAAAAATTTGTACTTTTCGAAAATGTGGAAACAGGGTGTTATAATTCCAAATCCCAAGCCACATGAAGACCACACTTGTCCAAGCTCATACCGCCCGATCTCACTCTTACCTGTCTTAGCCAAAATATTTGAAATAATCATTAAGAACAGAATTTACAAACTAATAGAATCAAAAATACCATCCTACCAATTTGGCTTCAAACAACAGAATGCCACTATTCACCCTCTTTTCGTAATAACATCGTATAAACAATAATCATTCAGCGGCATTATTTTTACACATAGTAGAGGCGAGGGCGGGGAGTCTGCTCTCGCCTCTACTATTTAATATATTTTGCTCTGACATCCCCAGCATTTCTGACCCACTCTCCTATGTACTACAATGTGCTGACGACACAACTCTCGAAGCCCATGACTCATCATTGAAAAATGCATTTTATGCTTATAAGTACAAGTATTAAGTGACAAAATAAATCAATGGCTTCTCAAATGACCCTTAACGGTAAAGCCAAGAAATGCCAACTACTGCTGCAATACTATAAAATTTCATCAAACTCCCCTACCGTAACGGTGATGAATAATCCAGTTTACGCCCAACCTTCTATTAAATATCTAAGCATCACATTTGATTCTAAACTTTCATTTTCCTGCCATGCTAACTAACTTAAGAAAGTCTCAAGTTAAGAAGAGAGCGAAACATTTCCGAGCTCTGACACGGGGAAAAGGTATCTCGACGAAAACCGCAACAAAAATATATTAGTTAATATGTAGCCCTATTTGGACTATCCGCACATTCTACTTGCCAACACCAATAGGAAAACTAAAAAAAATAATAGCTGTACCAGAAATTTCAGCACTTCGGTCAGTCACAAAAATAAGACATCCCTTCAATCCTTTCCACAATCCCCCGAATAATTTATTATACGAAAAATGCAAGTTACAACATATTAACACAAGGCACAAAGAACTGTAATGCAAGTTCGAAGCAAATCCAATAAATTTAACAATTATAATTATCGCAGATCTTTGATCCACAGGCCGCGAAACAAAAACGCAAAAATCGCGGACATGCATATTTGTATTCAGTATTACTTTTCAATATTTTGATGTGACTTGCAGGTGCAATTCTTCAAGCTTCCGAGAAAATGGACATTTCCGAGAAAAAGACGTTATGTAAATCACAGGTGCTGCCCTCGAAAACTCACCTCCCATAACAAACGCTAATAATAGGTCTTGTAATTATCTTCAGAGCGATCAGCTAACGAAAATGTAGCCTGCAAGTGTAATTGCGATAAAATACTTAAGAGGTTGTAAGGTTTTGGGAGAGAGTGAGTAGAATGGAAAGCGGAAGATTGGTGAAGCATATATGGGAATGGTGTGCTAGTAGAGGGGTGAGTGGGTGGAGGGTGGACAGAAGAAAGGAGTATGAGCATGTTGGTTTGTCGGAATTAGCGGTAGAGGAAATATTGCGGGAAGGGGGACCGTTAGCATGGATGGTGCGTGAAAGGGGTCGAGAGGTGGAAGAACAGGTGCGCCAGGAGAACACCAGTAACAGCACGTATAACCCCGCGTACAGGCTAATACAGGTCATCGGGCACAAGCCAAAATACATCACCAAGCAAAGAATGAGCGCCGACGATAAACGGGTTATGGCCAGGGCAAGGTGTGGGAGTGAGGAACAAGGAAGAAAGGTGTGGATGGGGAACGAATATATGGAATGTGTGTTATGTCGAGGTGGGGTGGATACCTGGGAGCATCTGTGTGTCTGCGAAGGGGTGAATGGTTTGGAATGTAAGACGGGTGAGGTAAGGGAGTGGTTGGGAGAGGGAGGGGAGAGTGACACAATACTGATGCAAATTATGAAGGAGAAATGGAAAACGGAGGAGAGGGATGACCAAATAGGGAGGGTGGGATGAAATACCACGCATGGCGAAGCATATGTAGAGTTTCCGAAAACCCGAGTATTTTCAAAAATCATGATAGTTGCACATGTATTTCATTTACTTTATTTTGTCTTATTGTTATGGATTACATTTTTGTTTTATTTATTTATTTTATGAAGTCTATTGGCGGTAAAATGTAAAATGGTCCGACTACTACTACTGCTTATGAGTATATATGTGTTATGTTAATCTATTCATGAATGCTCCTAAAAAAATAACCTGATATTAACAATACCAATATTTCAAATATCGTCGAATACTGGAGTTAACAAGCTGATATTATTGATGTTAATATTTCGATATCAATATGTGTTTGCTTCGATATACTGTTATATATTTATTTGGGGATATCTGGGCGAACTTGTCAAAATATGGAACACGACCATTGTTTCTTAATTTAATTGGAGTCAATTTTATATCGATGATTCAATTTCAAGATTCATATCGAAATTTGGGATTATTATTACCTAACATACGTCAATTTGCAAATGACGTTTATACAAAGTAATTCACTCCTAAGCATTAGTGCACGTTACAATATTGCAAAGAAAGAGATTAATGCATATTTGCAGTAACCTTGAACTCGTGAAGCTTATACAAAGTTCCATTTCAATTACATAAATATATAGTATTCAAAATATATATTTTAATATTAAATATCGAATAAAATTCGATAAAAATATTACGTTATTCTACATCCAACAATATTAATTTACCATAAAATGAAGTATTTACATTAAAGCTTGATAGGATTGTCAATTTATTGAAGAAAAAATCTTAAAAGATGTTCCACCATTTCCAGCTTCATCCAATATGAAAACTATAAAAACAAATTCTACAAAACATTAAACCATTGAATAAAAACATATGGTGCATAGTAGAAGAGAAAAAAAAAACGATTTTTTTTGTAAATTTATTTATTGATCATTTAAATCTCTTTTTATTATCATTTATTATTTATTAACAAATGTTCGTTAAAATAATATGTAATAGTCACATATACTCTTTAAAAGGAACAAACGATAACAAGTGCTCTAGCATTACGCGTAAATCACAATGAATCAATCAACACAACGTTTCGTCGCATAAAAAATAATTGAGAAAAACTCGATGACAGTAATAGAATCTAGATCGAATCCTCATAAATATTAGAATCAATTGTTTATTACGCAATGCACAAATCGAGACGTAAATATGTTTTTATATTCATTTTCGTCCGTCTTGTACGCATAATTTTTAGCCATGTTTATTTTTATAGACTGCATTTAATTCGATAATCGTAGTAGGTTTTCTTTGGTAGATTATGTTTTTTTTTTTTTGAACCAGTTCTGCTAATATTCGCAACATTTTTGCTCTAATCTGACTGAATTTGAATGCGATTTTTGTTTCTCACTTTTATTGGCTTCTGATCTGTCCTACAGCTTAACCACAACAATTAATCGTTAATTAATTGTTAATTAATCATGTAATCATGTGAATGAAGTAATTAATACTAATCATCGCCTCATAATGTAGAGCAATAATAACGAATCTCGGGAAAGCGCAATATGCGCTGGTTTTTCGCTCTTAACATCATTTTTTTGTTAGTTTTGTGTACTTGTGTGTTTTCATAAGACTTATACTCTTATACACCTAAGTCGTAATAATCGCTAATTAACGCTTCTCTTTGTTTTCAAGGTTAAGTTTCTTACGCTTAAAGGGGGGGAGGAGGAGACGCAAAATTACAATTACTCTCTGTTTATATTTAAAATATCTATGTATATATAGACTCTCTCTTATTTTGCTTGTTTCTGTTGCTTGTATTTTAAGTAGTACTTAAGTAATTTGTTGTTTTTTTTTGTTTGGTTGTTGCTTTAGGTTATGCTTAACTAGGCATTAGGCGAACTGATTAGGCCACAGCCTAACTGGTATAACCATTCGTTGCTAGAAAAACATAAGCGCCACAATTTGTATTCTTCGAAATTAATATTTTAGCAGTGAACTTGTATATGATGTTCTAGACGCAGTGCTAAATTGCATTATACCAATTAGATTGAGGCCCCAGATGTGTTTAGTGTATTTCTGTGAGCGACCCACAGATGGCGCCACATTGTGTATGTGTAAGTTTCACTTTAGGTTGCGATTCGTTACACTGAAACTGAAGATGTCAAATTGACAGAGAATTTCGTTCGTATTTTGCTCACTTCGACCCGCTCGGTACCATTGATTATTGTCCCTGAAAAAACCTCCATTTTACAAACATAACCTAACTTAAGAACCGCTCACTCTAGTTCTTGTATTTATTTTGCATTTGTTTGACGTGATATTTGTGTGAGAATAGTTGACAGTGATAGTTAGATATCGTCCAGTTTCTCGCTTATCTCGTAGGTTCTCTTTTATTTAAAGGTATCATCTACTTAAGTATACTTATATATCTTTTTTGCTTGAATAAATTTATCTGCATATTTATATATTTATATATGTATAGGTATGTACCACCCACCTAATTGTAATTCCTTTGTTTAATTAATTTAGAAACATTTATTAATTTACATGTTGAAGTAGATCGGGAGGTTGCCCACCGGCTGGCTAGAGTGTCTGTGTGTATGTGACAGCCGAAAGGTGGCGCTATGTTATTATTGAGAGATTTACAGTGTGTTGTGTAGCGATTTTTCTGAATGTATATTGATGTATATAGTTTATTTATGTCATGTGTATGTAAGTTGGTATTTAGGTTTGTGTTAGGTTATGTAAGTATATATAGTAAATTATCAGCTATATCACAATTTACACTACAAATAATTGTATCGTTTTTCATAGGTTTTTTTTTGTGTATATGTGTTGAATACAAACATGATCGATGTTTGGAAAGAAGAGAAGTTGTCTTAGTTGTCGTAAGTAAGTTTCTGGTTGTTCGTCGTTTATATATTTCTGTGTTCATATTTTTCAACCGAATTCGTTTTTAGTGAACAGATTTGTGCTGTTTTATCTTCACTGTTTTTGCACATCGCACGCGTAATTACGCCGTGTAATTGATGTACTGCATTTAACCCAAAGTGGCAATTAAGTCCACTTAATCACAATCACGAGTGTGAGGGCTAGAGAGAGGGTTTTGGCGGGTACGCGCCGCGTGAGTGGGGGGGGATGAGAATCCGTGTTTCGCTGCGTGCCTGGCGCGCAGTCGGGCCCCAATTTAGGCCCCCGTTGGGTCGTGTGTGTAACCAACTAGTGCGTACCTCCTATCCATGCTCCTACGAGAACATAGGATAGTTGATAATTGTACAACACTGATGGGGACTTGGGTGGTTAAAAGGGGGATAGACAATAAAAAGAAATCGAAAAGTTGAAAACAAATTATACTACTGATAACTGAGACTAAACTGAGCGGAATCCGGAACTAGTCGTCTAAATAAGCATACTTTTTTTTTGCTCCACTAGCGTTTGAATAATGTTCTGGTTTTTGGTTGGTTGGTTTTGCAGTTGTTCGGAGTTTTTATTTGGTTTAACCCAACGGGAAGGCAGCTTGATATGATATGTGGGGGTGAGAGTGTTTCTATTCATTTTTTTTTTGGTTCGCATTCACCGGGTCTTAGAAAGACGCCTCCACCAAATAGGTACCATCCATGCCGCCACCCGTTTGATTACTTTGTGCCGCCGACGCGGCCGGCATATACTTGCCACAAGCCTGCTGATATCGCCGCGGACAACATCTCCCGCAGCAGGACTGCAGCAAACCGATGGAGACGGCTGAGTGTGCTGGACTGGCGAGCGGGGATGGGGAGCCGGGTCGTTTCGGATGTCCGTTGTAGGGCACCTCCAGTTCGACGAACTGTCGATCGGTGGTCTTCTCCAGACAACGGAGCAGATGATGGTGCTGGAGCTCGAAGATGTCCTCCTCGCGACAGTTGTCGTCCAGCTCGATCCCGGACTCCTGCGCCGCCAGACGCGCCTCGGCCGCCTTTTTCTTGTTGACGAACGCCGCCCCCGACGACGCTTTGGCAATGCGAATGCGCGCCAATCGCGCTTTCTGTAGACATACGGAGACACAGTGGATGTATTTTGAGAGGGTGGGGGACAGTTTGGGCAGATATTACCCGTTGTGCTTTGCGCTTGTCGGCGCGCTGATTCTGGTGGTAGATGCGGGAGAAGTTGGAGACGATGACGGGGACAGGAAGTGCGATCACCAGCACTCCACTGAGGGAGCACACGCCACCGACGATCTTGCCTGCTATGGTAGCAGGTACCATGTCTCCGTAACTATACAATCAGCCAGTGATATTGTAGGGGGTGATTAGTAGTACAGGACAATTCATCGAAAGTTATTTCATCGAAAGATCTGGTCATTTCAATGTAAAGCTTATAGCATTTGATTGGTTTATCGTAAATAGTCTTTGAACGAAGAAAGGTGGATGGAACTGGGAAAACAAAATTGGAACTATATATTCAATTCCTTGTAGTTATACAGTAAATTAGTACACTAACATAATAACATCAGGAATAAAACGTAATATTGGATCCGCATAGATCAAGATATTACTAATCGATGGTTACAACCTAAGAGAATGTGCGTTAAAAACTAGATTACTTTCTTAATTTATTATGAATAAGTACACAACCAAAGCTGGGAGTAAAAAGAATGAGAACCCGATAATCGCAATGTGCACCGCAAAAAGTGGTGACTGATATCGAAAATACACAATAGGATTCGAATCCCAAAGAGATATCAACCAAAAGAAGTGTAATATTGATTCCATAACATGACCTCTCCATAAAGGAGCACTTCGATAAAGATACTTTTGATGAACTTTCCTAGTCATTTTTAAATGAATCGGTTATATATTGAGACTTACCCTAACGTTGTCATGGTTACTATAGTATACCAGAAAGCAGCTGGAATCGAGGTAAACTTTGTATCTTCGACGTTCTTCTCTGCGTAGAACATGACAGTGGCGAAAATGATAATCGCCATCGCCAGCGAGAAGACGAGGAAGCCAAGTTCGGAAGCGCAGGACTTGAGGGTATATCCGAGAATTCGCAGACCTTGAGAGTGCCGCGAAAACTTGAAGATTCTGAACACACGAAACACACGCAACGTGACGAACGCGCCCGACACATCGTCGTTGTCTTTGATGCCGAGGCCGATGTAGTAGGGCATGATGGCGACCACATCGATGATACTCATCACCGACCTCACAAACTTGTATCGGCTGGGCGCCGCGAACAATCGCAGCAGATACTCCATGGTGAAGATCATCACACATGCGGTGTCCAAACAGAAAAACACAATCTTGTAGCGTTCACCGCAGGGTAACGCTCCCCCGCGACCCGGCCGCGTCCCGCACGGCACCGTCTCGACCACGTTGGCCATCACAGACACTGCGATGAAGAATCCCGTGACGTAGTAGAAAACTAAAGCTGCCGTCGACGTGTGCGGATTCTCAAAAGCTCGCCACATCTTCTGCCGCAAATTCGTCAGCTGCTGCAGATTATGCTCGCCATTCTCAGAGAGTTTATCGTCCATCAGCCGTTCGGCGTTCTCCCTCTTACGATCGCGATAGTC
This sequence comes from Mimaenictus wilsoni, assembly GCA_027575185.1. Taxonomy (NCBI): domain Eukaryota; kingdom Metazoa; phylum Arthropoda; class Insecta; order Coleoptera; family Staphylinidae; genus Mimaenictus; species Mimaenictus wilsoni. The sequence goes on along the minus strand of JAODAC010000004.1, from coordinate 3,237,475 downwards.
CTCGTAACAGCAGTCCCCGATGACATCCGGCAGAATGCCGAAGAACGCCAGCTCCTCGTCGTAGCTGGTCAAACACTCGTGTTTCGGGTAATGCAGCTTACCTGTTCGATAGTAGTTGAGGATGTGTCGGAAGATATCCGGATCGCGATCGAAGAAGTACTCCTTAATCTCCTCATCGTAGAAGAACTCTCGCTCGTTGGAGCCGAGTAGCGTGTCCGGGTACTTTTCGAGCGTGTTACGCCAGGTCTCGAACCGCCGTCCGGAGACGTTGATGAGCATCTTCTCGTCGTCGGCCTTGCGACGGTCTTTGGGGATGGGGGGCGGCGGGAGCGGATGGGTGGCAATCGGCACCCAGCCGATGGCCGCCGCCCGGGCAAATGGCAGCCATGCGGCAACCGAGGCCATACTGTGCGGTGGAATGTTCCCGCTGCCACTGCACTTTGCACTCGCGCACTCTTCACAGGATGGACAGCTTCACAGAGTGGGCCATCACAGGACAACAACGGGCGTCATTATGGAGCACTCACGACTCACTCACACACGCATGCACACGACGAGGCGCGCTGGTCTTCTTCCCGCTCCTGCTGTTCCTGCTGGCTGGGGACGTTTACGCGCGCGGTCTGCGAGCCGCGACCGAATGCATCACCCTGCGCGTGACGTGCGAACAACACTGCGGCATAGACACACACGGTCGGTTGGTGGTGGTGGCGGTGGCAGATGCGTGTAGAGAGGGATGGAGGCGATAGGAACGACGAACGGAAGGCGAGAGGTGCTGGGAGTAGGAGCAGCAGGCCTGCGAGCACACCAGCGCCGCCATGTGCGAGCGCGATGCGCGCACATTTACCGAAATAGAAAACGCGACCTGCGAGCGGCGAGCACTAAATTCGACCGCCGCCGCCACAGCGTGTAAGGCGCACACTCCGAAAGCATCCAGTGCATCCCTTCAGACACTAGACAGTATCTCTGTCTCGGTGGTACACTTTTGTTCCTCTTCCACTTTACCCTCCTATGTTGTCACCCCTCCTTGTGTTTTACCCGAAATCCCTGGGAGCAAGGCTTCCTGCGTGCCAGGACTTGTTAGCGCAATTGCAAACAAACAAGAGATATTTTTTATTCGCCGAAGTGCACCTTTTTTGGATCCGCCGCGAATCGCACCGCGTTGCGTTAATCACACTAGAATACGAGCGACACTACTCGCTCGAGGCATAGGCATCTGGTGTAAATACCCCTCGATTCCCAAATTTCTAACATACGTTCGCAACCTATATTTAGACAAACGTTTTTGGGAAACGAAAGTGTCTCTAGTTCTAGCCGTCGCTAGCTGGTTCGCTATCTGTCTAATTTGCGTCGCATGCAACTATCCCACTTTTATACGGATTGTGAGTCCACTTCCACGCCAAGTTCCCCCACCAATTCTCGAGCGCGACGGCGAATTCGATGGCATATTACGACGTTGGTGCAAAGGGAAGGCAAAAAATTAGGAAAGGGGCATTTACGAGCGTACTGGTTAAGACGACGCATGGCGAGCGGTGGAAGAGGCGGCGGCGGCGGCGACGGCAGCTGCGTTGATAACCGCTATCGATCGACGGACGAAAATAGAGCGAGATCAGACACGGTCGAGGGGCCGCAAGGTTATCGGCTGCCGACAATAACTCAGTGGCGTATCAGGGCCCCTCACGCACTTTTTCATTACATAAAAAGAAACAATGTTTATATTTAACATTATATATTTTATATAACATGATATTGTGGGTGGAACCCGAAAATCCCATGAATACAAAAAAAAAACATAAATACTATTTAAAACCTAAATTTAAAGGTTAAATTCATATATCATATTACTTTCAAGGCATATTAGGGAATAGATTGAAATTAGGTTTCTCTATTTTCATAATACCAATATAAATACTATGTCGATTCTTGTTCCCAAGTTAATTCAGATTTACTTAAAATGATCTATTTCAAAAAATCTGAGATTATAATTTGGATACGTTATGAACGGGCGTCGGTTAATCTAATGTTAGTGATACGAGGTAGTCGCGGTTTTTGAAAACATTAATTTACCTCTCGTTGATTGCCCGAGATCAGACTTAACTGGATCTTTTGCTTGTAAGTTTCTTGAATTCTCGCGACACAAGTTTTACTCAAAGCTCATCTCAGACGTCAAAGTTCAAAATACACTAAGTAAAAAAGCACAACGACTTTATTAAAACGGCGCAAGTAATGCGATGCGTACCACGCTTTTATGGTGGCGCAGCGCCCCCACCCCATTGCTACTGAGCGCATCCCCAACGTCTTAAGAATCGGGACGCAGCAAGCACCCCCTATCCTAGGCAACCAACCCAACAGTTAATATTGAGTAAAAATTATAAGCTCCCTCACAGAAGTACGGGACAACTTCTCTTTTTTCGAGTGTTGCCAGCGTGGTACTATCCGGAGCAAGTGAACCTACGAAAGAACGAGGAGATTAAACTTGTATGGCTCACTCGTTGAGTGCTCTATATGTACCCTAGGATGTGTGTTAGCGCCCTCCTGGAACTACCACTCCTGGGATATCGGGAGGACTTGTATGCGTTATAATAGGTTATACATCATAATTATCTTCTTCTAATTGTTCGTCTCTCATCTTATCGGCTAGGATGTTACTGATGTAATTTTCCATTATTTGCTACGAGTCCTCGCTTTTAACCAGGAGAGGTACCGCGTTGCTCGTTGTGAGTTCGGCTTACAGATACTCTTCTGTGGTACATCTGTAGTGGGACCATTTTCTGCGCGCGAAGAAAGTATGCTCTGCCGTGTCGGAGTATATGCACCGCAGAATATGCAGTCACTTGTTTCCCGTTTGCCGATTTGACATAGGTATTCCCCGAAGCAGCAATGGGCGGTCAGGAATTGCGTTATACATCGGTTTATTTCGCCACACTGACGTTCTACCCATACACTTATATTAGGTATCAATCTGTGGGTCCACTTACCTTCCGACCTGCCGTCCGATTTAGCTTTCTATTTACGCAACATGTCTTCTGTTTTCTTGCTGTGGGGTTGGTTTGTTGATTACTCGCTCTAGACTGCTGGTTTAGTGATATCGATGGGCAAAATTCCCCTGACCACTAGCAAAGCGTCGGTGGAGACAGTGCAGTATGCCTGTCCAACTCCAATTCCTAGACTTCTCCGGATTGAGTAGGCTAGATCTGTTTTTCCTGGATGCTCTACCGTCATGCTATATAGGTGCCGCGTACATTATTATAGAGTTTACCACCCCTACGATTATTTGTCGCCTAACTGTGCGTGGGACATAAACCAATCTAGAGAACGGTAAAGCATGTGGTACGTATGGTATATATTATATTACAACGTTATTGAAAGGTTAGGATTTTTCTTCAGGTGTTAGTTTTGTGGTAACAAATTTGCATTTTCTTTTGTTGGTACTATTTAGCCAATAATAAATACAATGTTATCTTGCAAAGTTGCAGATATTGGCAAACCCAGCGGGAGGAGAGCACTAGTGGTAAAAGGACAAGGAAGCTTATCCCTTGTATCTGGATCGACCGGAAACATGGGGAAACTAACTACAGGCTATCTCAATTCCTCTCGGGACATGGGTGTTTCGGAGTACCTATACCCTATTGAAAAGAGAGCAACCCCCAAATGCTTCTACTGCGGAGAAACCGATACTGATGAACACATCTTCTTCTCGTGCAAGAGAATGAAATCCAAGAAGCTATCAGCTGGAGAAGTGCTAAAGAAAACGATAATTGCGGAGGATATCGTAGCACTCATGATAAAACAAAAATACATTGGAACATCGTGCTTTCTTATACAAAAGAAATATTAATTGAAAAGAGCAAGGAGGAACAATTAACAATAGAAACAACGGGTTACAACGCAAACTGACCATCTGATATGACAAACCTGGTAGTTCCGGGTGGGGTGAATATCATCCAGAATGTACCATAATTTATATGTACCAATGTACATATGTGTACCAAAATTGTAACAATTATTTAACGAAGCGGTTCTCTTTTTTAAAAAATATAGAGCCGCTTTAATAATTCTATAAGTAGTTTATAAGAATAACAATTTCTATAAAGATAAGGTGATCTGTTTAAAATGAGTTCAAATTGATGACCGGCAATGTCCAAAAGGGGACCCCATTTGGCAAAGTTTTAAAATGCCCGCCGGTCCATCAAACCAAAGGTACAAAATACCGAAAATGAGAACATGAGTTTTAAGGAGTGTAATTTACGATAAAACGTTCGAAACTCTTTAAATGAGTGCTTACCAACGATGAATAGACTAGTTCTAAGTGAGACCACGCCTGAATTTTTGGTCAAAGAGGTGTCACTGTTTGAGAACCACTAGTTCAGGGGCAGATTTAGATATGGATTTCAATTAGGTATTAGTGATATTAAGTTAATGCAATTAAGTTAATGTAGACTGTAAAGAGGTTAATTTTGGGTTTGCATGAAAGGATCTATTTCAGTCAATCTGAAATTATAGAATACGTCGTGGATCGGAATAGTTACGAAACTATAATGTGGACATTTACATTTACACAAAATTGTGGTACGACAACAATATTTTAAATATTATAGAGACAAAGCACGAATATCTCATGGAAATCAATCGAGTAAATCATAATCTACAAAAAGGATAGGTTAAATAATAATGTGCTCATTTTAGGTTAGGTTACTCTGACACTAACATTACGCTTTCGGATAAGCGTGTTCCTTGATTTTCTATCACAATTTGATTGTATTTCGAATTTTGTGTGATGGATATAACTGGTTTCAGTAATTAAGGAATGTTGTATTGAAGTTCAATTCCGAGAAAATTCATTGATTTTACGAGGCAAATTTAAATTTGCGAAATTAAGGTTAGAACCTAAAAAGACAATTAAATTGAACTAATTATTAGCTAAGTTTGCCTGTACTAACGTGACCTAACAGAGAGCGATTTGATCGGAATTTACTTGTGTGATATGTGATTAACTTATTATGTAAAGTATGTTTGACATTTGCGTCAGAAGATAGTACCTCCGCGCCACAGTGGTCCCGCCCCATAAAATGTGCCCCATAAATATTTCCTATTGAGGAAGAAAGTTGAAATTTTCAGAGTTTATTCCTAGTGCTATGCCCGATCGATATTTTAAGTTATGTAACATTTGTTCACCAAGAAGGTTCCTCTTTAGTTATTGTTAATTTTTATTTTGCTTCTTTGCTGGCCTGAGCATGTTAAAATTTCGTTTTTGTCTGCCTAGTTCTCCTCTATCAAATGTTACCCTTCTGCCTAAAATATATGTTAACCATGATTTTTTTAAAATTAGTGTTATATCTTTGTTTCTCGTCAGAATATTTCGTCAGAACTATGAAATGTCTTCATGTTTACCTATAATACATGGATGGCCAACATTTCTGGCAGATGTGCCTCTTAAAACCTGTATTTTCTTAGTTTTTTGGTATCTCTCTTCTATCACATACATTCGGGAGAGTGGAACTTATTTTCACTTTTTCATTAATATCACATCATTAAGGAACTTTTTTAGTTTATTCATGTATAGCGAAAATCACTGGAGCCTCTTCCAAGTCTCATTTCCATTGACGTTTCTGGTACTTATAGGTTGGTGCAGAGTGAAAACACAGATATACACAATGAAAAATAGTCGTTTTTATTAACTCATTTATTTCACATGCCTTTAAGTCACTTGCGCTGCTCGACAGTTAGTCTTGAATGACGCCAAACCCTACCTTTACTTCTTCATATGTTGCAAAAATATATCTTAAAATTGACAAATTTTAATTCGACCAATACATTGGTAATGAAATCAATCGATACTTACTGTTGGGCAAAAGATATGGATGGGGATAGAGTATACGAGATGTAGGATGTGTGAGAATGGAGGGGATACGTGGGAGCACATTTCAAGGGAATGGATGGGATTGAGGGAAGAATGGGACCAAGGTGAGGCTGAAAGGAGTTTGCAAAAGTGGCTGAGTGTGGGAGGGGAGAAGGTGGCTATGGTTAGGAGAATAGTACAATAGAAGAACCATAGAAGAAGACAAAGGAATGGGATTCAGGAGTTGGTAACATAGTATAATAAACGCAGGGGCCCAGGGTTTGTTTAGTTTTTAATTTGTAACTTTTAGTTAGTGTTTTTATAGTTTTTAGTATTTTTTTTTATGATTTTTTATGTTGCTATTAGTGTGCATATATCTTAAGTTTCGATTGTGAAGCGAAAATGATATGCTAATAAAGGTTGAATATATATACTTACTGCTGAATTATCTTTACATTTAATGTTCTATATATTCTAAAATTATTATTAATTATTTCGTTATTTCATTCACATGTATCTATGAAAGAGTAGAATTCGATAAACGAAATGCAATCTCGTGCATCCAGAAACATTTTGAAATGAAGTCCCAAATTTATTACTCCTTCACAAAATCATTATTTTGAGAAAAGTTATATTCCTTAGACTTTACGCTTTTATAAAAATTGATAAATTAGAGGTTTCGATACTTCGACATCGATTCCTTAATTACCCCATTCAGTAGTTTTACAATAATTGTGTAATGACTCCTACCTAGTAATAATAAATAATTTGAAAACACACTAACAGATGGCGCCAATGTGTATTTTCGATACTAATAAATATCGATGATTTTCTTTGATCCTTGGGTTTCGAAAGTATCGAAGTCTCAAAAGTATCGATACCAAAAGTATCGATACTTCCTGAAAAGTTCCCAACTGTATGCCAATTTCAAATATATGGAAAAATAATCTTACGAACTTATTTGTCTTATGTGTTAAAGATTGTCATAAAATTATAGTGATCTAAAATGAAATAAATAATGGCACTAAAATGCAAATTTTATTTGATTTTTAATACTAACCGGGCAGCTGGTACAGTTGTTTCCTCGATGACCTCAGGGTCTCTGGATCGAATCCCGGCAGATGTAGATCAAAATGAATACCTCATCATCTCTATAGAAATTAAATTAAATATAGGTAATGATCACCGTAGTCTCGTGTGACTGAATACTGTTAATTACCACAATAAATAAAAACAACAGTTAAAATTTTAGGTTGCTCAGCCTTTTGCTCAACATAATCTGTAGACGCCAAATCTTTTGATGCTCATTAATTTCAGTATAAGTTGAGTGTCAAAGCCTAGGATGGTACGTTAATTAGCTTTATGTCTTTTGTTTTTCCGGAAAATCATGAATGGGCTAATTTTGAACTGCTCCACTATTGCTAACCAATAGAAAGCATATTTAATTCAAGTCTCAAAAAGAAGGAATCCCCATGATCATTAATGCTACAAAGGTCCAAATAAGATAAAGTTCAAGGGGGCGGTACCCGCAATACCCTGAGGTGCGTACATTCGAGTACAAAGTTACGCAAAGGAGTATTTCAGTTACTGACCCATCTAAACTTTTGAACTGATCCACTATTTCAAGGCCAATCGGAAGAATATTTAACTCAAAAAAGTTCGACATTCCTGCTGTTGCTATACTCACAGAACTAGTCCTCTACTGTCAATATGTATGTTAATTTTAATCATATGATGAAATAATCCTAAGGACTTGAGCCAAATAGTCTCAAGTGTTAAAGATTGTCGTACAATTATAGTGATCTAAAATGAAAGAAATAATTAAATACTGACCAGACAGGTGGTTCCTTCGATGACTGGTGACTGCCTGGTCACTGGGGCGAATTCCAGCGGATGTGGATAAAAAGTAACGCTCCTTCTTCTCAATAGCAATTAAATTAAATAGAGACAATATCCACAGTAGTCTGTGTTTGACTGACTACTATTAATAACCACATTAAATAAAAATAAAACGATACGTTGCTCAAACATTTGCTCAACATAATCTATAGGCGCCAAATCTTTTGATGCCTATTAATTTTATTATCAGTTAAATATCAAAGCCTGGGAAAGTAAATAAATTCGTTTTCTGCCTTTAGTTTTGTCTGATCACTGTGACCGTTTAAGTTTTTTTCCATATATGGAAGAATATTAAATGGAATATATTACAATGGCGTTAATATAACCATAATACATTCTAACCAATTTGTTATTATGTATTAAAATTAGCCCATGCTTAGCCATCATGATTTTCGATATATTTAGTTTATCTTCGTCAAAGCTATATTTATTGGAAGTTGCACTTATAATTTCACTGACTCAATTATTTCGACATCGTTTTAAAACTAAAATCCTACAATCCTACCAATTCCTGTAAATTATTCTAACTTTTCGGCTGAAGCTCATATTAATCCAAAAATAAGTAATTTCATGTATTCTAGGCTATTAACATCAAAATATAATATTGGTTTAAAACCGGAAATAGCAAAATTAAACATATATTTATGAGACAATACAAATGATTCGATTTTATGTTTAGGACTGGTAAATTTTCTTAATTAAAAATTACATTAAAGCTGCAATAATCTGAAATATACAAAACACAAGAAAGGAACTATAAACTATAACAGGAAATTTGGCAATAGAAAAGCGTTGATGAGGAAATATTTTAAATAGTATTTCTTTAATCAATTCTATCAAGTCTACAGAAAAGTGTGTAGCCGTGTGTTGTTCATTGTTGTTGCCGATGGTATTTCATTCATATTGGTCACGATTACACAATTTGATCGGATATGATATTGCCATTTTTACACGTTTCTATTGCACTAGTTATAAATTATATATCTATTTATTTAACGCCTGACGTCCGCTGCTTATTCTTTGGATTTGTTTGCTTCAGTAAAACTACAACCAACGAAATAAGAAATAACTCATTCAGTCCTTACACGCTCGTACGCCAAGAGTATATCAATCAATTGTTTAAACGGTTTTATTTCTTTACATAAAAATAGGACTAGAAATCAACGTAAATGTTTACAGAAAGTTTACGGACAAAAAGAGTGCTTACTATAAACGTGTTCTGTGGTGTTTGTGTGAGTGTGAGTCGTGTGTATGGCTTCGGTGAACGTTGTCCATTTTTCAAAATCGCAAATCTTAAATCATACAATGTTTCACTTGTCATCAATGTGTGTCTCTTATGTTTTTTTTGTCTCTACATGGTATTAAGGCATTGTGTGACGACCCAAAGTTGCCACCAGGTTATTTACTCTCTATAAATAATTTTACATTAATATACTGTGTTTCATTTTATTCTGCTTTTGCGTCTTGCATTTTTTTTAAGATTAATTTTACGTAGCATATTAATTCGACTTTCTGTACTGTTTTTGGTTTTTGGTAATTTGTTTCGAAAAGATGTAAAATAACAAATGCTTCCTCCACTTTGCGTCGCCTCTTGATTTTCATAGTTTATATTTTATATATAACTATATACATTTAAACTAATTATTTATATTATACTCCTAGTCCCTTTCATCAACCGCAACTACGCACAAAATGTCATTATTTATTGCACAACAAACACAAGGAAATATCAGGGGGGAATAGCGCACAAAAATTCGCATTCTTTTGTGCGAGAATTGTCAAAGTTTAGAATGTTTTTAATTTATTTTATTCATTTATGTCGTGTTCAACTTGTTGAAACTAAGAAAAAGAAAACGTAGAACGTAAAATATTAAATATAAAAACATAGAAATTAACTTAAAAGGTATAAAAACAAAAACAGATAAAGATATACTTCGCAAAGTATGATAATATACATCAATTTGTTTTGAAATTAGTTTAAGGATATTGATATAGATGTTGACGTTGACTTACAGATAACATAATTTTGGCATATTTTTGGTATTTTATGATATCTCAAATTATAAAATTGACTTAATCTCTTTGCGATTATTGCATTCTGTATATACAAAAGAAGTATTCGAAATAAAATATTAGGAAAATCATAACGTTATGATAAATAAAATTGCCACTTCTGCAACATGTTAAAATCGTACTTTACGAAGTAATGTCTTGCAAACAAAATATACAACTTAAAATTAATGACTAAAAAAGGAAAACCCCTTGACAATAGCTTCTTATAAATCCGATGTGACTTTATTCTTGTAAGTCATACCTACTCATGCATGCGTCCTATTTGTGTCTTAAAAACATTTCAAGTGTTCTGCAGAAACAAAGAGACATTAAGTACAAATCGTGTGTTAAACATGTCGATCGCCTTTTTAATACTGTCGTTATTACAATTTTGTTTTATTTTCATTTCATTTTAGTAGTAAAATTTATCACATGTTTTCTTTTGTTTCTTTATATATTTTGGTTGTTGTTCTTTTGGTATCCCTCTACGTGTGTACGTACCTTACTGGTTTATAAACAAAAGTAGTAACTAAGTAGTAATAAATAAATAAATAAATAAATAGCGCATTCAGCAAATGTTAATTCACTTAATTTGCTCATAATGTATGTACAGACTTATAAAAAATAGGTATCTAGTTTCTCGTCTTTGGAATGTGCAGAAATAAGTCAAACGGTGCCCGTTCTTCCGATGATCTACGTTTTTTTTGCATGCTTTTTGTTTTCAGTAATAAATTAGTTAAACTAGGTTGCAAATGACTAGAAACAGTTTCCATTGTACTTGTTCACATTTTGTTGTTTCGCGCTTGGTTGGTAGCTTAAAGCTCTCCGAAAAACAACGAGTAATAAGAATAAAGTATTAGACTAAATTGCGGTTGTTCTGTGTCTTCCCTCGATTTCATTTTTTGTTTTGGTTGTGACTGTGTGTATCTCATGGATGGATGCTACACTAGATTGTATTTAGGTTTAATATCATTTGCCTAGCTTTTCATAGCTCCGCCAATTGTAACTCCATCCCTCCGGTCGATAGCTCCGCCTTTTATCGCAATAGCTCCACCCAATGTTCCCTCCCCTCTGCTTGACGTATGGTTCATTTCGGTTTACGGTTCGTTCGACATTCTGGAGGTGGGTGGAGGCTGTGAATGTGTTTATAAGCACTTTGATTGTTTGTCAATTTGGTAGGCACGCCCACCGAAAGCGTGGAATCGAAAGTCGACGTTGTTCCGCACTTCGCACTGCACTCACAGCATTAACAATTGGCGATCGCGTTGTAACGCATGTCACAACACGCCGTCGTCGTCGTCCTGGTCGTCCATGTCTTGATCGAGGTCTATGTCACCATCGGGGTCGTCGTGCTCCTCCATACCGGGCGACATGCCGCCGTGCGCCATCATATGTGCTGCTGCCGCCTTCGGGTCCTCGTCCTTCCACTTGTCCATAGAGCGGCGGCGCGCATTCATAAAGAAGTTGCCGACGGTGGTCGGCTCCAGGCCGAGTTGTCGGGCGATGGTCACCTGCATTTCCTTCGACGGCCGTTTGGTTTCCTGCATTAATAAAATTAAATTTAGTTTATTCATTCATTTCCTTATTTCTTTAGCAGTTTGCAATGTTTCAGTACTATAACCAATTTCTTGCAACTTTGAATATGCCAAAGTGCCTATATAAAATTATTGGAGGATTTCAAACATTTTGTGGAAAAGTGAATTACTCGAAGTTGTTATAAAAACCAATTGATAATTGATCACTGTCTTTAATAATCCCAACTCAACACAAGAAAATCTACATAAAATTTGTGTAAATCCAACCTCAATTTCCGATATCACACACGCCACCCTCAACTATTTCAACCATCTGCATGTGGCACATCTAGAAGCAATTCAAAATACCAAAATTCACCTTTCAATAGACAATACAATGCAGTATTATACAAGAATTCACTCAAATCTACGGGAAAAGCATCAACCTAACAACTGCGTTATATTATTATACACATTCCTTCACGTTTTATACTGAAAACTAACAACGTAAACACTGCTATGTCTCTGGGAAAACTGGTGGCTCCATCAACATTCACACACAACGCAAGAAATCCACCTTCTCCTTAATTCTCATTGACAGATTGTCAATAATTATAAGCAGTGTAGAAGAAGAAATCTCGGTTGATTTCATAGCTCGCACAATTGTAAACATGGGCCTAAACTTCAGATTCTGTGAAAGAATAATATCAAGAGCAAAATGCAAAAATACGAACCTCATAAGATTAATTACTGCTGATATAGAAAGCTTTGGGAAACTTATAAACGAAGGCCGAATACCCTCCCAATCCTATTCCTCAATTATGTAGCAAAAGCTTTTCCTTTGAGCACACCACCAGTTCTCCAAGAAAATGCGGGAAATGCCAAAGTAACCACACCGCGATACATCCACCTTTACTGCCTAAATGTTTCGCCTGCCACGCAGAAGACCTCGAAGCACGGAGCATCAAGTGCCCTAAAAGAACTCTCACTCCTAAAATTGGAATATCCAATTTTACTATCAAATGCAACAACCAACCTACTGTAAGAATTACCACCGACAGTGAAAGTAAGTAGAATTCACAAACCTCTCACTACCCACAATTATATCCGCGCCGAATGTACCCGCGAAATTAATAATAACGGTACTGACCGGGTTGAACTTCTTCAAAGGCTCCGTAAGGGCTTTACCTCTGATTTTTCAGTAACAGAATGTATATCCTTATGTTCCTGAATCCCTCTGCTCTATCAGCTACTGAGCCAAAAGGTAACACCCAACAACTCTCAGCAAACATTAGTTTGAATGGATAGCCTCACCTTTATATTCTGTCACCACGACTACAATATAAATTAACAACTATTCTGTTTAATTTTTATTAAAGTTTTATGTTCGCTTAATTTTTTTACTAAATTGTAATAATAATAAATATATTTTAATAGCTATCGACCTTTAAGGTCTTTCCGCCGAGAATGTACATTTTGCTTTTGAAAAATGAAAAATTTGAATTACAAACAAGCAAAAAGAAAATAAAAATAAATTAACATAAACCTTTAATAGGAATTAAACAGTATTTCTAATTTATATTGGAGTAATGGTGGTGTAGAGGATGTGAAGGTGTTTTGAATTTAGGTGGATTTGGGATGGTGGATCGTATGCAAGCGTCA